>LNAC01000084.1:2381155-2457932 GCA_002007465.1 Ailurus styani | reverse complement strand
TTTTTTTTAAAGATTTTATTTATTTATTTCACAGAGGGAGAGAGATCACAAGGAGGCAGAGAGGCAGGCAGAGAGAGAGAGGGGGAAGCAGGCTCCCTGCTGAGCAGGGAGCCCGATGCGGGCCTCGATCCCAGGACCCTGAGATCATGACCTGAGCCGAAAGCAGAGGCTTTAACCCACTGAGCCACCCAGGCGCCCTGCTGTCCAGTTTTCCCAAACACCATTTGTTGAAGAGATGTTGTTTTAACATTGGATATTGTTTCCTGTTTTGTCAAAGATTAGTTGACCACATGATCATGGGTTTATATCTGGATTCCTTATTCTGTTCCTGTTCTGTTGATCTATGTGTCTGTTTTTATGTCAGTACCACCCTGTCTCAATGATTATATTTTGTAATATGGCTTGAAGTTGGGGATTGTGATGCCTCCTGCTTTGTTCTTCTTTTTCAAGACTAGTTTCGCTATTTGGGTTCTTTCCTGGTTCTGTACAAATTTTAGGATTGTTCTAGTTCTTAGAAAAATGCTGGTGTTATTTTGGATGGGATTGCATTGAATGTGTAGATTGCTTTGGGTAGTATAGACATTTTAAGAATATCTGTGCTCTCAGTCCATGAGCACGGACTAGCTCTCCATTTGTGTCATCTTCAGTTTCTTTCATCGGTGATTTATAGTGTTCCATGTACAGGTCTCTAAGCTCCTTGGTGGAGTTTATTCCTAAGTGCTATTTTTAGTGCAGTTGTAAAGTTATTTTCTTGATTTCTCTTTCTGCTACTTCATTATTAGTGTATAGAAATGCAATAGATTGCTGTATATTGATTTTGTATCCTATGACCTTACTGAATTCATGTATCAGTTCTAGTGGTTTTTTGGTAGTGTTTTTAGGGTTTTCTACCTATAGTATCATGTCATCCACAAAGAGTGGACATTTTATTTCCTCCTTGCTGACTTGGAAACTTTTATTTCTTTTTGTTGTCTGACTGCTGTGGCCAGGACTTCGAGTATTACGTTGAATAAAAGTGGTGAGGGCGCCTGGGTGGCTCAGTGGGTTAAAGCCTCTGCTTTTGGCTCAGGTCATGATCTCAGCGTCCTGGGATCGAGGTCCGCATCGGGCTCTCTGCTCAGCAGGGAGCCTGCTTCCTCCTCTCTCCTCTCTCTCTGCCTGCCTCTCTGCCTACTTGTGATCTCTCTCTGTGTGTCAAATAAATAAATAAAATCTTAAAAAAAAAGAATAAAAGTGGTGAGAGAGTGGACTTCCTTGTCTTGTCCGCAATCTTAGGGGAAAACTCTCAGATTTTTACCATTGAGTATGATGTTAGCTGTGGGTTTATCATATATAGCCTTTACTATATTCCCTCTAAACCTACTTTGTAAAGGGGAACTCTCTTACACTGTTGGTGGGAATGCAAGTTGGTACAACCACTTTGGAAAACAGTATGGAGATTCCTCAAAAAATCAAAAATAGAGCTATCCTATGACCGTGCAATTGCACTACTGGGTATTTACCCCAAAGATACAGGTGTAGTGAAAAGAAGGTCTGTCTGTACCCCAATGTTCATAGCAGCAATGTCCACAATTGCCAAACTGTGGAAAGAGCCAAGATGCCCTTCAACAGACGAATGGATAAAAAAGATATGGTCCATATACACAATGGAATATTACTCAGCAATCAGAAAGGATGAATACTCAACTTCTGTATCAACATGGACTGGTCTGGAGGAGATTATGCTGAGTGAAATAAATCAAGCAGAGAAAGTCAATTATATGGTTTCTCTTACTTGTGGAGCATAAGGAATAACATGGAGGACATTAGGATAAGGGAAGAAAAAGTGAATTGGGGTAAATTGGAGGGGGAGACAAACCACCAGAGACTGTGGACTCCAAGAAACAAACTGAGGGCTTTGGAGGGGAGGGGGGTGAAGGGATGGGTGAGCCTGGTGGTGGGTATGAAGGAGGGCATGTATTGCATGAAGCACTGGGTGTGGTGCATAAACAATGAATCTTGGAACACTGAAAAAATAAATAAAAATAAAACTACTTTGTTGAAGGTTTTCATCATGAGCAGATGTTATACATTGTCAAATGCTTTTTTTTGCATCTACTGAAATGGTCACATGGTTTTTATCCATGGGAGGTATCACATTGATTGATTTGTGAATATTAAACACCTCTTCCATCCCAGGAATAAATCCCATTTGATCATGGTGAATGATTTTTTTTAATGTATTACTGGATTCTGTTTGCTAATACTTTCTTGAAGATCTTTGGATCTGTGTTCTTTAGCAATATTGGCCTGTAGTTCTCTTTATTTGTAGTGTCTTTTTCTGGTTTTGGCATCAGGGTAGTGCTGGTCTCACAGAATGAATTTGGAAGCTTTCCTTCCTCTTATTTTTTTTTTTTTTTGGAATAGTTTGAGAATAGATATTAAATTTTTTTTTTAATATTTGGTAGAACTCACCTGTGAAGACATCTGGTCCTGAATTTTTGTTTTGGAGTTTTTTGATTACTGATTCAACTCCATTGTTGGTAATCAGTCTGTTCAAATTCTCTATTTTTTCCTGCTTAAGTTTTGGTAGGTTAGATGTTTCTATGAATTTATCCATTTCTTCTAGGTTGTCCAATTTGTTGGCATATAATTGCTCATAACATTCTCTTGTAGTCTTTTTTTTTTAATTTTTGTGGTGTTGGTTGTTATTTCACTACCATTTATGATTTTGTTCAAGTTTTCTTTTTCTTTCTTTCTTTCTTTTTTAATGAGTCTGGCTAAAGATTTAGCTATTTCGTTGATCCTTTCAAAGAACCAGCTCCTGGTTTCATTGATCTATTTATTTATCATTTATTTATGCTCTAAGCTCTATTATTTTCTTCCTTCTGCAAGTTTAGGTTTTGTTTATTCTAATTTTCCCAGCTCCTATAGGTATAAGGTGAGGTTGTTTGAGACTTTTCTTGCTTCTTGAGGTAGGCCTGTATTACTATAAACTTCCCTCTTCAAACAGCTTTTGTTGCATCCCAAAGATTTTGGACCTTTGTGTTTTCATTTTCATTTGTCTCCATGAATTTTTTATTTCCTCTTGAATATCTTAGTTGACCCAGTCATTGTTTAATAGCATGTTATTTAACCACTAATATTTGATCTTCTTGAATTCGTTGAGAGTTGTTTTGTGACCTACCTTCTGATCTGTTCTGGAGAATATTCCATGTGCACTTGAAAAGTATGTGTATTCTGCTGTTTTAGGATGGAATGTTCTGAATGTATCTGTTAAGTCCATCTGGTTCAATGTCCCATTCAAAGCCACTGTTTCCTTATTTATTTTCTGTTTGGATGATCTGTCCATTGATATAAGTGGTGTGTTAAAGGCCCCTACTATTATTGTATTACAACCAATTAGTTTTTTTATGTTTATTATTAACTGATTTATGTATTATAAGCTCCCATGTTGGGTGCATAAATACTTACAATTATCATGTCTTCTTGTCGGCCTTTCCTCTTTCTTATTATATAATGCTCTTCTTTGTCTCTTATTTCAGTCTTCATTTTAAGGTCTATTTTGTCTGATATAAGTATTACTACTCCAGCTTTCTTTTCACTTTCATTTGCATGATAAGTGTTTCTCCATCCCCTCACTTTCAATCTGCATGTGTCTTTAGGTCTGAAATGAGTCTCTTGGAGGCAGAATATAGATGGATCTTGTTTCTTTGTTTTTGTTGTTGTTTATCCAATCTGCCACCCTATGTCTTTTGATTAGAGCATTTAGTCCATTTACATTCAAATTAATTATTGACACATATGTATTTATTGCCATTTTGTTCCTTGTTTTGTGGTGGGTTTGGTAGTGTTTCTCTGATCCCTTCATGTTCTCCTTCATGGTTTACTGGTTTTCTTTATTGATATGCTTAGATTCCTTTCTCTTTATGTTTTGCATATCTATTACTGATTTTTGATTTGTGGTGACCATTAGGTTTGTATATAACATCTTCTGCATAGAGCAGTCTATATTAAGTTGATGGTTGCTTAAGTTTGAACCCATTCGTTACTTCTCTCCTCCCTCATCTTTTAGCTACATGGTGTCCTATTTTATATCCTTTTATTTTATGAATCCCTTGATTGATGTTTACAGATACACTTATTTTTCATATTCCCATTTATGGGCTTTCTTTTCCATTCAAAGTGTCCCCTTTAATATTTTTTTGTAGGGCTGTTTTACTGGTCATGAACTCCTTTAGCTTTTGTTTGTCATAGAAACTCTAGCATTCTATTCTGAATGATAGCCTGGATAGAATATTCTTGGCTGAAGATTTTTTTTTCAGCACTTTGTTTTGTTTTTAAAACAAACACAATTTTATTCATATGACCAGAGCAAAAACAGAAAATAATGGAAACTTTTCGTTAATTGTGTATGAACAGATTAGGAGGAAAGGCCCTGTTAATCAGAGAAGGTGCCATGCCTACTTGCTGGTGGCCAACAATTTGGTTAAAAACTACTCAGTCAAAAAGCACTCAGTTGGGCGCCTGGGTGGCTCAGTGGGTTAAAGCCTCTGCTTTTGGCTCAGGTCATGATCTCAGCATCCTGGGATCGAGGCCCGCATCGGGCTTTCTGCTCAGCAGGGAGCCTGCTTCCTCCTCTCCGTCTCTCTGCCTGCCTCTCTGCCTACTTGTAATCTCTCTCTCTGTGTCAAATAAAATAAATAAAATCTTAAAAAAAAAAAAAAGCACTCAGTTAAGACTGCTCTAGTTTAAATTCTGACACTGATACATATAAAGGCCTAAGAATTTCTAGCTAGTTATTCTTATTTTAGTGGCCATTAAAAACTCTAAAAATGAAAATTTATTTTAAAAAATGAGAAAATCACTAATGAATATTCCCAGTTATTGGATTTTCTACATATTGATAATTATCTTGCTGTAAAAATTTTTGCCTTATTTCTAATTGATTTTCAGCCAATTATACTTGCCCTGCATCATATGAATTAGGGAGAAGATGGAAACAGTTTTTAATGTCCTCAAAAAGGAAACTGGTTGAATAAGTTATGATTTATCCAGATAATAGAACACACTATGGATATAAAACTAAGGTATAAAAAAAACATTCACTGTTATCAGTGCATGTGTGTATGTGTATGTGTGTCTGTGTATCTGCACAGAGAAGGATTTGAAATTGAGACACAAGTGGCTTTTTGAGTTTTGTCCCACCTCTGGGTTAGTAGGATTATGAGTGTTCCTAATAGGATTTTTCTCATTTTCTGCAATGAGAATATACTGCTTTTACAATAAGCTAACACTGGAAGAAATTTTGATCGACAAGTTTTGAACTTTTGGGGGACATAGGGGTTTTGTTGTTCTTAGTTTTATTTCTGACTGTCATCCTTAAATTTTTTAATTTTTTTATTGTGTTATGTTAGTCACCATAAAATATATCATTAGTTTTT
Organism: Ailurus styani; assembly: GCA_002007465.1. Taxonomy (NCBI): domain Eukaryota; kingdom Metazoa; phylum Chordata; class Mammalia; order Carnivora; family Ailuridae; genus Ailurus; species Ailurus styani. The sequence continues at coordinate 2,452,509 of LNAC01000084.1, read as the reverse complement.
GATGCAGGGTTCCAAGATTCATTGTTTATGTACAACACCCAGTGCTCCATGCAATACGTATCCTCTTGATACCCACCGTCAGGCTCACCCATCCTCCCACACCCCTCCCCTCTAAAACCCTCAGTTTGTTTCTCAGAGTCCACAGTCTCTCATGGTTCGTCTTCCCTTCTGATTTGCCCCAATTCTGTAATTTTTAATTCACTTTTAGTTCATGACACCAGATTGGGCAGGATTTTCAGATATTTGGGGTTTTTTCTTTCCCTTTTTTAAAATTATTAACATATAATGTATTATTAATTTCATTGGTACAGGTCTGTGATTCATCAGTCCTACACAATTCATAGTGCTCACCACAGCACATACCCTCCCCAATATCCATCACCCAGCCACCCCATCCCTTCAACCCTCTCCCCCTCCAGCAACCCTCAGTTTGTTTCCTGAGATTAAAAGTCTCCTATGGTTTGTCTCTCTGGTTTTGCCTTGTTTCATTTTTCCCCCTCTCTTTCCCTATGATCCTCTGCCTTGTTTATGAAATCCCATATATCAGAGAGATCATATGATAATTGTCTTTCTCTGATTGACTTATTTCGCTTAGCATAATTCCCTCTAGTTCCATCCACATCATTGCAAATGGCAAGATTTCAGGGTTTTTTGATGGCTGCATAGCATTCCATGTGTGTATATATACGACATCTTTTTTTATCCATTAATTTGTCGATGGACATCTGAGTTATTTCCATAGTTTGGCTACTGTGGACATTGCTGCTATAAACATTGGGGTGCATGTGCCCCCTTTGAATCACTACATTTGTATCTTTGTGGTAAATACCCAGTAATGCAGTTGCTGGGTTGTAGGGTAGCTCTATTTTTTACTTTTTTAGGAACCTGCATACTGTTTTCCAGAGTGGCTGCACCAACTTGCATTCCCATCAACAGTGTAGGAGGGTTCCTCTTTCTCCACATCCTTGCCAGCATCTGTCATTTCCTAAGTTGTTAATTTTAGGACTGGTATGAGGTGTTATCTCACTGTGGTTTTGATTTGTATTTCCCTGATGCCGAGTGATTTTGAGCACTTCTTCATGTGTCTGTTGGCCATTTGGTTGTCTTCTTTGCTGAAATGTCTGCTCATGTCTTCTGCCCATTTCTTGATTAGATTATTTGTTCTTTGGGTGTTGATTTTGATAAGTTCTTCATAGATTTTGGATACCAGCCCTTTATCTGATAAGTCATTTCCAAATATCTTTTCCCATTCTGTCAGTTGTCTTTTGGTTTTGCTGACTGTTTCCTTTGCTGTGCAAAAGCTTTTTATTTTGATGAAGTCTTAATAGTTCATTTTTGCCCTTGCTTCCCTTGCCTTTGGCAGTTTGTCTAAGAAGAAGTTGCTGCGGTTGAGGTCAGAGAGGTTGCGGCCTATGTTCTCCTCTAGGATTTTGATGGATTTTCTCTCACGTTGAGGTCTTCCATACATTTTGAGTCTATTTTTGTGTGTTGTATAAGGAAATGGTCTAGTTTCATTCTTCTGCATGTGGCTGTCCAATTTTCCAAAAATCATTTGTTGAAGAGACTGTCTTTTTTCCATTGGACATTCGTTCCTGCTTTGTCGAAGATTAGTTGACAATAGAGCTGAGGGTCCATTTTTGGGCTCTCTATTCTGTTCCATTGAAATATTTGTCTGTTTTTGTGCCAGTGCCTTACTGTCTTGATGATTACAGCTTTATAATAGAGCTTGAAGTCTAATGTCACCAGATTTGGTTTTTTTTTTTAACATTCCTCTGGCTATTCAGGATCTTTCCTGGTTCCATGCAAATTTTAGGGTTATTTGTTCCCTTTCATTGAAAAAAAGTTGATGGTATTTTGATAGGGATTGCATTAAATGTGCAGATTGCTCTAGGTAGCATAGCTATTTTCACAATACTTGTTCTTCCAATCCATGAGTATGGAACATTTTTCCATTTCTTTGTGTCTTCCTCAATTTCTTTCATAAGTACTCTATAGTTTTCTGAGTACAGATTCTTTGACTCTTTGGTTAGGTTTATTCCTAGGTATCTTATGGTTTGGGGTGCAATTATAAATGGGATTGACTCCTTAATTTCTTAATTTTTTCTGTCTTGTTGTTGATGTATAGAAATGCAGCTGATTTTTGTGCATTGATTTTATATCCTGACACTTTACTGAATTCCTGTAGGAGTTCTAGCAGTTTTGGGGTGGAGTCTTTTGGGTTTTCCACATAAAGTATCATATCATCTGCAAAGAGTGAAGGTTTGACTTCTTCCTTGTCAATTTGGATGCCTTTTATTTCTCTTTGTTTTCTGATTGCTGAGGCTAGGACGTCTAGTAGTATGTTGAATAGCAGTGGTGATAGTGGACATCCCTGCCGTGTTCCTGACCTTAGGGGAAAAGCTCTCGGTTTTTCCCCATTCAGAATGATATTCACTGGGGTGCCTGGGTAGCTCAGTGGTTTAAAGCCTCTGCCTTCGGCTTGGGTCATGGTCTCAGCGTCCTGGGATTGAGCCCTGCATTGGGCTCCCTGCTCAGCGGGGAGCCTGCTTCCTCCTCTCTCTGCCTGCCTCTCTGCCTACTTGTAATCTCTCTCTCTCTCTGGTCAAATAAATTTTAAAAAAATCTTAAAAAAAAAAAGAGTGATATTTGCTGTGGGTTTTTCATAGATAACTTTCATGATATTGAGGTATGTACCCTCCCTTTATCCCTACACTGTGAAGAGTTTTGATCAAGAAAGGATCCTGTACTTTGTCAAATACTTTTCAGCATCTATTGAGAGTATCATACGGTTCTTGTTCTTTTTGTTAATGTATTGTATCACATTGATTTGTAGATGTTGAACTAACTTGCAGCCCAGGAATAAATTGCACTTGGTCAGGGTGAATAATCCTTTTCATGTACTGTTGGATCCTATTGGGTAGTATTTTGGTGAGAATTTTTGCATCCACATTCATCAGGGATTTTGGTCTGTAATTCTCCTTTTTGATTGTGTCCTTGTCTCCTTTTGGGATCAAGGTAATGCTGGCCTCATAAAATGAGTTTGGAATTTTTCCTTCCATTTCTATTTTTTGGAATGGTTTCAGGAGAATAGGTATTAATTCTTCTTTAAATGTTTGGTAGAATTCCCTGGAAAGCCCTCTGTCCCTGGGCTTTTGTTTCTTGGGAGATTTTTGATCACTGCTTCAATCTCCTTACTGGTTATGGGTCTGTTGAGGTTTTCTATTTCTTCCTGGTTCAGTTTTGGCAGTTTATGTGTCTCTAGGAATGCATCCATTTCTTCCAGATTGTCAAATTTGCTGGTGTAGAGTTGCTCATAATATGTTCTTATAATTGTTTGTATTTCTTTGGTGTTGGTTGTGAGCTCTCCTCTTTCATTCATGATTTTATTAATTTGGGTCCTTTCTCTTTTCTTTTTATAAGTCTGGCCAGGGGTTTATCAATCTTATTAATTCTTTCAAAGAACAAGCTCCTAGTTTCATTGATCTGTTCTACTACTCTCTTAGTTTCTATTTCATTGATTTCTGCTCTGGTCTTTATTATTTCTCTTCTCCTGCTGGGTTTAGGCTTTCTTTGCTTTTCTTTCTCCTGCTCCTTTAAAGGTAGGGTTAGGTTGTGTATTTGAGGCCCTTCTTGTTTCTTGAGAAAGGCTTGTATTGCTATATACTTTACTCTCAGGACTGCCTCTGCTACATCCCAAAGATTTTGAACAGTTGTGTTTTCATTTTCATTTGTTTCCAATAAATTTTTTTAATTCTTTAATTTCCTGGTTGACCCATTCTTTTTTTTTAAAAGATTTTGTTTATTTTATTTATTTGACACAGAGAGATCACAAGTAGGCAGAGAGGCAGGCAGAGGGAGAGGGGAAGCAGGCTCCCTGCTGAGCTTGATCCCAGGACCCTGAGATCATGACCTGAGCTGAAGACAGAGGCTTAACCCACTGAGCCACCCAGGCACCCTGACCCATTCATTCTTTAGTAGGATTCTCTTTAACCTCCATGTATTTGAGTTCTTTCCAAATTTCCTCTTTTCGTTGAGTTCTATTTTCAAAGCATTATGATCTGAAAATATGCAGGGAATGATCCCAATATTTTGGTACTGGTTGAGACCCGATTTGTGATCCAGGATGTGATCTATTCTGGAGAATGTTTCATGTGCACTAGAGAAGAATGTGTATTCTGTTGCTTTGGGATGGAATGTTCTGAATATATCTGTGAAGTCCATCTGGCCCAGTGTGTCACTTAAAGCCCTATTTCCTTGTTGATCTTTTGCTTGGGGGGGGTGTTAAAGTCCCCTACTATTACTGTATTATTGTTGATGTGTTTCTTTAATTTTGTTATTAATTGGATTATATAATTGGCTGCTCCCATTTAGGGGTATTAAACATTTACAATTGTTAGAACTTCTTGTTGGATAGACCTTTAAGTATGATGTAGCATCCTTCCTCATCTCTTATTACAGTCTCTGGTTTAAAATCTAATTTGTCTGATATAAGAGTTGCTACCCCAGCTTCTTTTGTTGTCCATCAGCATGGTAAATTATTTTCCACCCCCTCACTTTAAATCTGGAGGTGTCTTCGGACCTAAAATATGTCTCCTGCAGACAGCATATCGATGGGTCTTTCCTTTCTATCCAGTCTGATACCCTGTATCTTTTGATTGGGACATTTAGCCCATTTACATTCAGGGTAACTATTGAAAGACATGAATTTAGTGCCATTGTATTGCCTGTAAGGTGACTGATACTGCATATTGTCTCTGTGGTCTATGTTACCTTTGGGCCCTCTCTTTCCTCAGAGGACCCCTTTCAATATTTTTTGTAGGACTGGCTTGGTAATTGCAAATTCTTTTAGTTTCTGTTTGTCCTAAAAGCTTTTTATTTCTCCTTCTATTTTCAATGACTGTCTAGCTGGATAAAGTATTCTTGGCTGCATTTTTCTCATTTATTACCCTCCTTTCATCCTTTCAGTTTTTTTGTTTTTTTTTTCCTTTCAGCACTTTGAATATACCATGCCACTCTCTTCTGGCCTACAAAGTTTCTGCTGCAAAATTGCCTTTGTATGTATGTTATGTCTTTTCTCTTGCTGCTTTTAAGATTTTTTTTCTTTATCATTACTTTTGCCATTTTAGTTAGTATGTGTCTTGGTGTGGAGTTCCTGAGTTGATTTTGTTGCTGGGGGAGGGGGGGGAAATCTATGTGCCTCCTAGATCTTGATATGTTTCCTTACTCAGATTAGGAAAGTTTTCAGCTATTATTTCTTTAAATAAATCTTGGGTCCCCTTTTCTCTCTCTTCTTCTGGCATCACTATAATGTGAATGTTATTATATTTGATGGAGTCACTGAGTTCCCTAAGTCTTTTTTTTTTTAATTTTATTTATTTATTTCACAGAGGGAGAGAGATCACAAGGAGGCAGAGAGGCAGGCAGAGAGAGAGAGGGAAGCAGGCTCCCCGCTAAGCAGGGAGCCTGATGCGGGCCTCAATCCCAGGACCCTGAGATCATGACCTGAGCCGAAAGCAGAGGCTTTAAGCCACTGAGCCACCCAGGCGCCCTGAGTTCCCTAAGTCTATTCTTGTTTTGCGTAATTCTTTTTTCTCTCATTTGCTTAGCTTGATTAATTTCATGACCTGGAAGACAGGGTAATGCAATTCATTTCTCTTACTTCATCTAGCCTGCTATTTATTCCATCAAGTGTATTTTTAATTTCACTTAGTGTGTTTTTCGTCTCTGATTTTTTTTTTTTTTACCTCTTTGTTAAGGGTCTTACTGATGTCCTCCAGTATTTTTTTCAAGGCCAGTTAGTATTTTTATGATCATTACTTTAAATTCTTTATCAGACATATTTACTTCTATCTGTTTCACTTAGGTCTCTTGCTGTGTTTTTGTCCTGTTCTCTCATTGGGACATAATCCAGTCATCTGCAGACCTCTCTTTGCCTGTTGGAGGCATGTTTTGTCCCTGGCCAGGTGGGGTGTATTTTAATAAGGTGTGCGTTTGGAAAATGAGATCAAAGTGCAGGGTGGGGAGGTAGGGCTTGGTGTCAGCAAGTTAGGTAGTGAATGTTGATGCTGGGCTAGTTCCCACAGGTGACCGTTTATCCTGGAGGGGGGAGGGAGGGAAATGGTGCATCCAGCTCCTTTGTTCCTGGAGGGGTCTCCTTGTGATCCGTGCCTCTTGGGACCATGTTCTGAGATGAATAAATCACTGTCCCTCCCTTCCGCCCTCAGCATTTTTCAATCTGCTGCTTCCGTGTTGAATTTTCACTACTTTTATTGTGTTGTCCCTTTAAGTGTGGGGGGCTCCACTTCCTAATGCCCTTGAGGCTCTCTCAGAGCTGAACTTGATTTTTAAAAGTCCAGGCTTTAAATCACACAGTTGTAAGAACTTGCAAGATTTGGCCTCACTTGCTTTCAAAGCCAAATGAAATAGGGATTCATCTTCCCAGTGTGATAGTCTGTTTATCAGCCTTCTCTGCTCTACCAGCTCCCTCGAGGTGGATGGCCATGGTCTGTTTCACTCCCAAACTGCATCTTTGGCCTCCCTACCTTCTTGATGTGGTCCCCCCCCTACCTTTAATTGTGGAGTTCGTTCCATCAGTCTTGTGGTCATTTTCTGGATTATTTACGCTGATATGAGTGTTACCTAGTTGCATCCATGGGATGAGGTGAGCTTAGGGTCCTCCTACTCCACCATCTTCCCTTAGGGTCCCAGACTAATTATATTTTTTTACTCCCATTCTGTGTAGGAACCCTAGAACACATATATTGGGTGGTTTAATGGTTTTCTTCAAATGATGGAGGGGCTGTTTACTTTGTTCCAGTGTGTTTCTTTGGGGACTTTCTAATATATTTTCACATTCAGTACTGTTTTCTTCTGCAATGTTTAATCGGTGAGTTTTATCCAGTGTATTTTTCATCTCAGACATTGTAGTCTGTAGTCCATTTCTAGAAGTTTTGATTTTTTAAAAATGCTTTATTCTGTCCAATTAACATGTCTAAACTCTTCGTGGACATATAGTATGTATTTTTTTTAAAGATTTTATTTATTTGACAGAAAGAGAGACAGCGAGAGAGGGAATACAAGCAGGGGGAGTGGGAGAGGGAGAATCAGGCTTCCCACGGAGCAGGGAGCCTGATGTGGGGCTCGATCCCAGGACCCTGGGATCATGACCTGAGCCGAAGGCAGACGCTAAACGACTGAGCCACCCAGGCGCCCCATATAGTAGGTATTTAAAACAACTATTTTATTATCCTTTTCTGTAACTTTTGTTATTTCTGGACCATTTTCCAATGGATTGAATTTTCTCATATTATCCTACTTCTTTTCTTGCGTGGTAATTTTTATTAAATGTCGAACATTGTGAATTTTGCCTTGCTGATTCTTTTTGTATTCCTATATTCTGGAACTGTGTTCTGAGTTGTAGTTTATTTGGAAATAGCTTAATCCTTTCGTTTTTAGATTTCTTAGGTGGGACTACAGCAATGTCTTTCACTAATTTTGTCCCATTACTGCAGCGAAACTCTTATGAGTACCTAATGCCTGTGAATTACAAGGTTTCCTGGTGGGTTGGGTAGAGTATGAACTATTTCTAGTTTAGTGTGATTCGACTGTTTCTCATGCTTTCAGATGGTTCTTTTCCTGGCCACCAGTAGTTTTCCCCTACAGATGCACTGATTCATGTTCATCTGAATACAGGAAGAGGAACTTCTGCGGACCTCTCTCTCCTAACCCTCCTCTCAGCCCCCCGTATCTTAAACTCCCCAGATACTCCAATCGTAGTTGGTAACTCAGACCATCAAACTTTGCCTGGTTTCTTCAATTTCTTCAGGTAATAAGTTGGGACAATAATAATGCTCACCTCTGAGGGATCCCTGTCCTCCACTGCCTGATGTCCTATGTCTTGAGAACCACTGTTTTGTATAATTTTTGTTTGTTTCAAGTAAGCAGGTAAATCTAGAACGCCTTACTACTTTGAGAGTAGACAGTTCTCTCCCTCCTTTTGAATCTCTCTCTCTCAGAGCAATTAGGCTGGAAATCTCCTATCCTGGGTGGGTAGTTGGGCCAGGTTTTTTTTTTAGGGATTGGGGTAATAAAATCTCACAAGCTTTCCCCCTCTGGCTCTTCTCAGCATTGTGTATACACTCCTTAACTATGGAGCAACACAGGAGGCAAGACTCAGATTTGTTTTGGGTAGGAAGTCAGTCAGTCAAAGGTTTTTGTTTTGTTTTTGTCTGCTTCAGGTGCTAAGCTTTTGTGTACACGTAGCTTATGTTAAAGAATCTCCCACAGAGTTCAAAGATCCGCCAAGTAATATACGCCTAGCTTATGTTTCTGTGAGGAGCTTCAGAGAATTTGTTGAGAGGACTTCAGGACATCTGTGGGGAATGTTTACACTATAATGTAGGGTTAAATGGGTGTGAACTCTGGAGTCAAACTCAGAATCCTTATCTACTGAGTTATATTACTTAATTCTCTAAGTCTCAACTGTTTTTCATTTGAAAAATAGGGGTTTTTAAAATGCATTATCTCTAACAACAGACACAATACCTCATTGATTTGTTTTGGGAGTGAGATATTCTCTGCAAGTTGCTTGGCCCAGGGCTGGTGTACAGTAAGTAATCCATAAAGAATCATCACTTCCCTGGAGAAAATACCTAACTAACTGCATCTCAGTATCCTCTAAAAGCTCCAGTGGAGCCCAAATTTGTAAGTACTCTGGGTGCATAGGGTACATACCGTTGACTCATGGAAATTTAACTTTATATAAATTATATCATGGCACAGTAAAATTTTAGTTATAGAAACAGCTTATAATGCTTATAAAAAATGAAGTAGAACTTCTAGTTTCAGCCTGAATGTACAGAGCTTGGAAGTCATCATTCCTGTCCTTATCCTAAGAAAAAAGCACAGAATATAAAAATCAACATATTTTCTTAGCTCCATTAGAGGATGTGAAAGCCCAGGGAAAACTACCACCCCAAACACTGAAGAGACCTGCAGATAATGACAGCCTACTTCGAGGAGAAGCTGCTAGAGCCAGTCACTGATAGAACACTTAAAAGGTAATTAAGAAATTCCTGGAGGCTGAGTGTGGACCAGCTTGCAACGTAAAAACTCCTGGCTCCCAGTCTTAAGGGACTCCACATGTTTGTGGGTTTTGCCACCAGAAGACCACCAATTCTTAAGGTAAGGAAAGGAACAAGAATAAGATTGTGTCATACTTCTTTTCAGAAACGATGGACAGAAGAGTAGAGTGAAATATTTAAAGTGTTGGTGGGGGGTGTTGGGATTCTGTAGAGTTCTGTATCCTGTGAAGTTACCCTTCCAAAGCGAAGAAAGGACTTCCTCAGATCAGTAAAAACTGAGACACTTTTTCCAGTAGGCCTGCCTTAAAAGAAATGTTAAAAGAAGTTCTTCAGAGAGATGGAAAATTATATGGGCAGAAACATCTACGTGAAGAATGAAAGAGCATTAGAGAAAAGTGAAGGTAAAATGAAACTTTTTCCTTTTCATATTCATAATTGAGCTAACAGGTAACTTTTCAGAGTAATAACAGTGGCAATGTATTGGGATCATAGACAAGGAAATAAATGACAGCAGTGTTACTGTGATGGGAGGGAGCAACTGGGTATACTGTGTTATAATGTATCTGCACTCCCTATGATGTGTAAGGTTACCTGAAAGTAGCTTCAATTAGTTGTAAAAGTACACTACAAACTCTAGGACAATGACTTAAACTCCTTTTTAAAAAGTATAATTGATACAACAAGAGAAAATAAAATGGAATAATGTAAAATGCTCAATTAAAATCAGAAGGAAAAAGTATGATAAAAGTACAACAAAGAAAATTATGAACATGGTAGGTATTAATACAAGTATAACAATAATCACTTTAAATGCAGTATAGATAAACCAATAAGTTGGCTAGGATTGTGTTAAACACCAACATCCACTTAAAATATAAAATCATAGATCAATTAAAAGTAAAGAAAGAGAAAGCTAAACCATGCTAACACAAATAAAAAAGCTAATTTTAATTTCAGACAAAGCTGACTTTATAACAAGTAAAATAATAAAGAGAAACATGACATGCTAAAGGAGTTCATAATCTTTTACATGAATGTGCCTAATAGCACAGCATCTAAATAGAGGAGGCAAAAACTAACAGAAGGTAAAGGAGAAATTGCTAAATCCACAACTATAGTTGGAGGCTTCACCCCTTTATCACTAAGTGACAGAAAAATCAGTAAGAATGTAGTTGAACTTAACAGCACCATCAATACTGGATCTGATTGACACTTAAAAATTAAATCACCTAACAACAGAATACACATTCTTCTCAAGTAAATATGGAACATTTACTAAGAAATTTTGGTTTGTAAATCACACCTTAAATGTCAGTGTCTAGAGATCAAGCAGAGTATGCTCTCAGACTAAAATGAAGTTGAATTAGAAGTCAGTGACAAAGATAGCTGGGAAATTCTAAAATATGTGAGATTAAACACACTTCTAAATACAAGTCAATTAAGTCTCAGAAGAGTAAATATTTTGAACTCAATGAAAATGAAAACAAAACTTATCAAAATTTGTGGGGCTTGGCAAAAGCACTGCTTTTAGAGGGAAATTTACAGCACTGAATGTATTTAATAAAAAGAAAGATCTAAGATCAATTATCTAAGTTTCTACCTTAGGAAATTACAAAAATAACAAATCAAAAGTAGAAGAAAAATAAAAATTAGCATAAAAGTCAGTGAAATTAAAAACAGGAACTCAATAGAGAACGTTAATAAAACCAAAAGCTGGCTTTTTGAAAAGTTCAGTTAAAATGACAAACCTGTAGGGGCACCTGGCTCAGTCAGTGGAGTGTGAAACTCTTGATCTCAGAGTTTCATGATTCTGAGCCCCAGACTGGGTGTAGAGATTACTTAAAAAATTTTTTTAAAAACTGATAAACCTGTAGGTAGGCTAACCAAGAAAATATCAGAAAGAGGAGAGGGGTCATCATTACTGATCCCATGTACATTAAAAAGAAAATAAATATTAATAACCTATGCCCACAAATTTGATAATTTAGATGAAATGGACCAAGTCTTTGAAAGATATGATGTACCAGAACTCATAAAGTGAGAAGTATCTATTTAATAGGCTTATATCTACTGAAGAAATAGAATCAACAATAACCTTGCAAAAGAAAAGCCCCAGGCCTAGATAGTTTCATTGGTGAATACTACCAAATATTTGAAGAAATGAGACCTATATAAAATCACTGAGAAAATTAAAGCAGAGCTACTTCCTAATTCATTCTATGAAGCCAGTCTTAACTAATACTAAAACGAGCTAAAGACATTACGAGACAGGAAAACTACAGACTGATTTCTCTATTTTGCAGAGAGGCAAAAAATCTTCAATAAAATATTAGCAAAATGAATACAGAAGTGGATACAAAGAATTATAAACTATGGTTGAGATTTATTCTAGTTTTTTGTAAAACTGGTTCAATGTTTAAAAATCAATTAATGTAATCTATCATATTAGCAGACTAAAAAAGAAAAATCACAGAGAAATCAATAGAGGCATAAAATGCTTCAAAATTTACTATAAAGCTACAATAATCAAGACAGTACAGTACTGGCAAAAGAACAGACGAACAGATCAGAGTCCAGAAATGGGTCTACACCGATGTAGTCAACTGATCTTTGACAAAGGAGCAAAGACAATTCAGTGGAGAAGATTAGTCTTTCCAAAAAGTAGTGTGAGAACAATTGGACATTCAGAAGCAGAAAAATCAATTTAGACACAGGTCTTTAACAACAGTTAATTCAAAATCGATCACAGACCTAAATATAAAATCTAAAACTCTAGAAGACGAGAAAGCTGACATTTTTTTAATGGGTTTTTACACATAACAGCAAAAGCACAATCCATGAAAGCAAAACATGAGTGGGAATTTATTAAAATTAAAAGTTTATGCTCTGCAAAAGACCCCATTCAGGGAATGAAAAGCTAAGCCCCAGACTGGAAGGGACTAAACACATATCTGGTAAAATAATTTGCATTCTAGATACACAGAGAACTCTTAAAACTCAACAGTAAGAGAACCACCCAATTGAAAAATGGGCAAAAGAGCTAAAGAGACACCTCATCAAAGAAAATATACAGATGAAAAGATGTTTAACATCCTTATCAAATTGCAAACTGAAACGAGATACCATTGAATGTCATCTGTAATGGCTAAAATCCCAAACACTGACAATACCAAATACTGATGAGGATATCAAATGGGACCTCTCAGAATTCAGGAACTCTCAACAGAACTCATTCACTGCTAGTAGGAATACAAATTGGTGCAGTCACTTTGGAAAATAGTTTGGCTTTTCACAGAGCTAAACCATCTTACCGTAATATCAAAACCATCTTACCGTAAGATCAAGCTGTCTCTTGGGTATGTACCCAACAGAACTGAAAACTTAGGTCTACACACAAACCTGCAAACGAAGGTTTATAGCACCTTTACTTGTTAACTGTGAAAAACGGGAAGCAATCAAAATGTCCTTGAAAGGGGAAAGGACAAACCAGGGTATTCAAAGACGGAATATTCAGGGACTTTAAAAAATGACTTAGCAAGCCAAAAAGATATGAAGGAACTTTAATGCATATTGCTCAGTGAAAGAAGACAATCTGAAATGGCTGCATCGTACAGGATTCCAGCTACAGGATGGGAAAGGCAGTAGAGAGATTAGTGGCTGCCAGGGATTGGGAGAGACAGGAGGAATGAACAGGTGAACACAGGGGACTTGCAGGGCAACGAGACTATTCTGTATGATTCTGTAATGGACACATAATATTATACTTTTGCTAAAACCCACTGAACTGTACAGCACAAAGGGCAAAGCGTAATATAATCCACAGACTTTAATGCATCAGTACTGGTTCATTAGTAAAAACAAGTATGCACGAATGCAAAATGTTAGTAAGGGAAATGGAGGGGGGCGGGGGGGGAATGGAAACTCTAGTATTGGCTCACTTTTTTTGGAAGCCTAAAACTTGTAAAAATGTATTTGAAGCCTTTTAAAAACTATTTTTAAAAACTTTAAAAACTAAAAACTATTATGACATATGGCAGATTACTGTAAAGCAGTAGCTCAAAGAAGGTGTCAACTACTGCAAAAGACTGAATTTCAGTTTCAGAATTGTATTCTCTTGCAGATGGACTGAATCGGCCGGTACTAGTTCAGTAAACAGATACAAAGGTGGAGAAGAAGCAACACGCACAGGTTACCGCATACTAAACTATGGTAAGTGTATGTATATTTTTGCAATTTTTGTCAGATTTGTGTTTCTGTGTATTCAGACATCCTCCTTCCCTCACCTTGACTCCACATAAGCACTATTCCCAGTTCCTTCACCGGAGTCAGCAGCAAAATCAGCATTTAATTCAGTAAGCGAGAAAAGGTACGGTCACGTTAGCTCTTACCCAACTAAACCCCAATGCTCAGTGCCTTCTGTCTGGCTCACCATTGCGTCCCATTTCCTAGAATGGCTTCTGCTACAGAAGAGTATGCAGTAAATATCTGTGAATAAATAAACAGCCTAGTAGCTTAAAAATTCTTTTAACAGCCAAACTTTTACTCAAATTTAAAATGAGTAGTTAAAAATACAAGTTAAAGAAGGCCAGACCAAACTAAGGTAAAACTCTAACAAATAACATTTATTTTTCTTTTACATATGTATTTCACAGCCCAAACATCACATCGCCTTCAGAGAAAAGTGCTTTTATGCCATTATATTTTTACTGTTTACCACACAGGCATTAAACATTCTCATTAACATGATGAGACAATTTGCTGGTAAACATTTAAACACACAGACATTGGTTTCAATATCTCAAGAACATTTTTTGGTCATAACCAAGGAGGTACATCAAAATATGACAAGACTGGCTAATAATTTATAAGCAAATAATATTTTAACTCTGCATAGTTTATACAATAGGCTGTGGTAATAAATAATATCACCGATCTCATCAACTATTAACTGGCCACAAAAAGCCTAACATTCATTTAAATTATGATATGAAATGCTCTATTGGTGTAGTTTCAACATAGCCTTAAATGTGATGGGTGTTTAACCCTGAAAAAGAAAAAGTACTAAACTGGTATGTTTGGTCAACTACAAATATGTCATGTTCACGTATTACATTCCTAACATGAAGGCAGATATTTAAATAGAAAAACTAGCAGTCCAAAAAATGTGAGTGTGCAAATCGTAAGGAAAACGTTGCATTTAAATTTGCACTCATTTGCAAGTTACAGTACTAGCTCAATAAAAACACTAACAGGGAAAGTAATCAGCAGGAAAGAATGGAAATGACCTCTCCCGGCAGAGAACTAGTCACTGCGTGCTCTACCACAGCTCAGAAAGGGCCTCTGGTGATCTAGACCTTCTCGCACCCTGTGACTGTCCTTCCCTGAACACAGGAGCCTGCTGGCATGCTTCCATCAGTGGTAAGACTAGGAAGAAAAACCTGAATCAGCAACATTTTCCTCCTTAATTTGGTATAAAGATCTTACCCATTATTATAACTTACTAACATGCTTTCTAACCTCAAATGTTTTCTGAATCAGGTTTGCTAAATGCCGTAAAGAATAGCTACCCTTCATACAACACTAGGGTTTTGTTTTAAAGTACGTCAGCATGAGAACAAGGTACATGCACAGTCATTCTACCAACCTGTATGGGCAACTCTCAGCTTGAGTCAGTCTCAGATTCTACAACAGAGATTCTCTGCATTGTTTTCAGTGTGTGAACAGCTGCTTGGGAAGCAGAAATGCCTATTTGTTACTACGGTGTATTTTAACTGAAATGTTTATAAAAATAAACCCCCAATCTCAAAGTCTAGAGGACGTCGAGAATTCTGCTGGGGATGTTAAAAGCACTAGGCAACACCCTGGTTTTTAGCGTGCCGTCGGCCCCACAGGAGAAGACCCGGTTGCCCGGGACGATGTCGATCTGCATGACGCCAGCCCCGAGGTTTCTGAATATGGACTGCTTAGCGTGCTCATTTTTGAACGAATGAATCAGGCCATGGCCTGTCAGTCTCCAAACCTGGTGGAAAAGAGTAAAAACACAAAGGGTAAGTCGTTAGAAAAGAAAAGAGACCAAAGATTGAAGAGTGCAGTGGGGTTTCTGTTCCCCAGTCTTGACAGCACATACAGATAACATCCAGCACCTTCCTTCCAACTTCTTGTACCGACTCACCTTTATGTTACCTTCTGCTGAACCTGTAGTAAAATACTCCTCGCAGGGATCCAGAGCCAGAGCCTTAATAGCAGAGTCATGTGCCTGGAATGTGTGAATCAGCTGTCTCTGCCTGATGTCAAAAATGCAGACACAGCCTTTCCTACCCCCAGAGATTAGGAGCTGCTGTTTGGGCGCATACTGAAGGACCGTGGCGCCATGATCGTGGCATGTGAAACCTGAAGGAGGAAAACACCAAACGTCTTTCCCAGACAACTGCTATCCTGACGATTCTGGTACTGTTTAAATGCACGTTTAAATAACATAGAAATTACCAATTTTTCATTTCAATTCCTGTAATCATGATCCAAGTATTAAAAAAAGATCCTAAGTAATGACAGAAAAAGGTTCTTATCCATAACCTCAATATGAAAACACATGCAGGAAGTTTAAAGGTTAAGCCCAGACTAAGTTATGCTGCCTCGCAAGAAGCCTGTAGAAGTGAAAAGCGCCGAGGAGACCAAGCTTCTCAATGATCCGCTCAGCCCCAACATTAATGCCCACCAGGACAGGTATCTACCCCTTCCTGGTTGCTGCCCATACAGCCTCATCACAAGTTCTTGTCAGGTAAGTCACAAACTCAACTACAGTTCTGTGAAAATGACCAGCTACAAGGTAAGGGGTTAGCTTTCCCAGGATTCTTTCCATTTTAATGTAATTAAAGCCTTAAACCCAGTATGTGGTAAATCTTTAAGAGCTGTTAATTACTCATTTTCTTTGGGACATCATTGTCGCAAGTGGGACACCGATTGGGAAAACGGTCTTAAAAGGAGTAATATTTAAATGGGATTGTTTGTATTTCTTGTTCTTATAAGGTCAACTTTTTATAGTTGATGTAATTCTTTAAAATACCTCCTTTCTACTCAGCTCAAATACTTTGCAATTGCTGAAAAACCTTGTTAGTAGCGCCAATCTCCATACCATATTTTCCAAATAGAATATAAAATAAAGACTATTCTATGCTAGCTGGATAGTTACCTCAGCAAAATAGCCAGATATTCATTTATAACCCATGAATAAACACTCACTGGTTAGAATAAAACAAGGAAAGCATTCCTTCATATTGTATTAAAAATCACAGACCTTAACTCACTTACCATGAATGAGGCTGTTTCCAGGTGATATCAATGTGTCCCAGAGGCATACATTTCTTACAAAGAAAACACAACGATGGTTTATGATGTGCTTTTTGTTATTGGCTTCAAGTCAAATAGTTTTACTCATTGCATCTTACTATCTTTTTTGTTCACTCGTATTTATAAAGCAATGATTCTCAACTAGGACGAGGCTAGAAGCTGGGGATACCTCTCTTCTAAGAGATTATACTTTTCCAGCCACACAGTTCCGTCTCACATGGCCCCATGTGTCTCTGCCATCTCATCCCCCAAACACTCATCTTTTCCATTACCACTCCAGGGAAACGGAGGCACAACTCCCCGGGGGTGAGGAATGCTGCTGCCCCCCAGGGGGAACCACCGCCAGGAAATGAGAGCTATTACTCATGGCATGTGTTGCCAATGAAAGCAGTGTCAGGTCAAAGAAAGTATTGAGCATGATGGCTAGAGTCTCAAGACCTGACAGCGTGAACGGGAAAGAAAAAAAAAGAAGCTTTAACATAAATACAGATGCTTATTGAGAGCCTACATTAGGAGTACTTGTTTTTCTCTTCTTGATAAGGAAAACTACTGAGATAAGAATTACATAACAAAGTTTTTGTATTCACGAGGCAGAAAACCTCTACTAAGGAAAAATGACCATACTCTGCAGCAAGAATATCTTTCTGCTTGAAATGTGCTTATTTCTTATTATGCTTCTGTCGACCTACCTATTGTCATTGGACTGTCCGGATGTGGCAACTAGACTTGAAGAGGTAATAAATGCAAAGTCACTTGTGGCTTTACTGTGGCACTGCCAACTCTACAAGAAACAAAGTGCAAGTGATGTTACCCAGAAGCTCAGGACAAGCTGGAATCAGGCACACACACAGTTCTGCTAGCAGTACGTGCATGAACTAAGAACTGTCATTAAGCATCTAAAATAATTATTTTCATATTATTTAGCTCATATCCAATGATATTTTAAAATTGAAGTAGTAAAAATATGAAATTAAAGGGTTTTTTTTTTTAGATTATCTAACAAAGGGATAGGATGAACTTAACCAAGCCATTTAATTACCTTAAGGGCCCAGTCAAACTCAGTGTTAATGATTTCAAGTACATTTAATATAAATCATAATAAGCAATAATACCCCAAGGAGGGAAACTCCTACATGCCCATCTTGTGGTCTTAGACTACAGTGTGAAGAGCTCAAGTCAAATTAACTTTGTAACTTAAATACAAACAGCCACCTTCCTTACCATCTCTTTGTTTCCAAATGAAGACCTTTAGCATAATAAAAAGGTCAAAAGTGGTCCTGCAAATTAACTACAGGATAAGGCTGCCCCAAAACACTCCTATGGATGTTCCAGCACCATAGGGAACGATTTACTGAGCCAGGCATGACTTTGCTTGTTGGATCAGGTGAATGAATAGAAACCTGGAGGCAAAGGCCCAGGAGGTGTCCAGGTATGAGTGAAGATGATTCAAGATCACTTCCATTTCTGTAAAGACTTTATGATAGTCTACAGGGCACTAATTTAAGAGAAATATCATATATATATAATTAAACACATATATATAGCCTAGAAAATTAAAAACATATGAAGCCTGAAATTCTGCATAAGACAGCACTACCTTCCAGCCCTACCTGAGCCCCACCAAGTGAAGATATGTTTGTCTACATCAACAGATGTTTTAATGTTTTGGATTAATGAATGAAGTGACCTACTGGGATTGGTTAATTAAGTAAGAAAAATTCTGGAGCAAATTAGCATACATAGAACCTGTTAGAATTTCATGTTGATTCACTTTAGGTACTACATTAAAAATCCTTCAAAGAAGTTAGTTTTCAAATAAGTAGAAGCAACTACAGGCAAATCTCCTGAACATTTTCAAATATAATGTAAGTTCTGAAAAAGCAGTCATTTTGGTTTAAACTAGGGCAATAATGGGTGCTGGGCAGACATGCTCCCTTTTCAACAGATCCAATGAGTGAATCTCCAATGAGATTCAGTGTCTGAAACAGACACTTCATAAACTAAGCAGCCTCTATACGTGCTCTGGGGATGCTGAATGATACTTACCATGTAAGGTTTAGGATTTGATGCCGTTTGGTTTACTTGCCAGATACTCAGAAAACCCTCTCCATCTGCAACACCACACTGTAAGAATGGCATAAAGATTAAACACAGCTTCTTAGTGAGCATACCAAAGGCAAGGTCATTGATGGAGTCACTCAAACCTCACTTAACATTCTGCCTACACCTATTTCTATTACTGGAGTTCCTACTAAAGTCAGGCACTATAAATATCCTATAAGCTTTTAAATGCTTTTCCATACCTATTTCATTTTCCTCCAGACATCTAAGATAATTTGGCAAGAAACTGTAATGTTTCTCTCAGGTCCCTGACTACTTATAGGCACCACCAACACACTCAACAGAAATAGTTCTTTACTGTCACAGTATTTAGTATCTTTAAATGGATAACTGACCCATACAAAATTGTGAAGACCTCTGTTTTATTGGGAGCCATGAGGGGTGTACAAGCAGACACCAGTAAACGACCTGCCCAGCTTCAATCCAGGTCACTGAACTGGTTTGCAGATGTACTTTTACTAACCATCTACTCATAAATATCTTTTTCAGATGAATTTAACAGTGAGCCCCAAGAACCAACCTTGTTGCCTTGTGAATTAAAATATAATCTGGTAACTCTTGCGTTGCCGGCTTGGCGGAAACAGACAAGTTGCTGAGGTCGTGTCCA
Source organism: Ailurus styani (assembly GCA_002007465.1). Classification (NCBI taxonomy): domain Eukaryota; kingdom Metazoa; phylum Chordata; class Mammalia; order Carnivora; family Ailuridae; genus Ailurus; species Ailurus styani. Next base: position 2,433,351 of record LNAC01000084.1, on the reverse strand, counting down.
CTCAAACATTCGGACACTGCCATCTTGAGCTCCTGTAAGATCTGAAACACAAAAGGAAAAGCAGAAAATAAATGAAAAAGCTACAGAGTTCTAATATTTCCCATTCTATCAATGAATTTCAAAATGACAGGCCATTTACAATGCTCTGGGTCACAAATAAAACACTTACAGTACTGATGGACGGGGTGGGAGGTCATTCTCTTAACATTATGTAGATTCCTTTTCATGAGCTTTAAAAAAAGATAAAAACAAATTCATTTTGTGCATCACAGAAAAGGAAGAAGACGCTTCAGGCCAACTCTAATTCTCATAACCTTTATTCTCTTACAGCTGGAGTCTTACTAACATACGCCCTGAACCACTTCACCTAGGACACTTGTCCCAACAGGTTGCGGAAGCAGTCACTGACTGGCACAGCCCTGGCCCGAATGGACCAGGCAGATACCAAGTGGCTTCATCGAGTGATTAAAGGAACTCTCCTCCAAGTGCCCTCCCTGAGGACAATGAGGATTATCTTCAGATTCTTCAGAGTAGAACATGAGAACGGGACCCTTTAACTACAGTAACAAACATCAACATTACAGACACATTTTTCAAACACCTGTAGTAGACAAAACCCCTCAGTCTCTGCTTTACCACTAGGTGCTTCTCATCTACAAAATGATAGCTTTTGCTCATCTTTGCTCATCTATAAAATGATAACGGGAGAGGACAAAGGCGCCTACCACCTAGGATTGCTATAACAGAAAGCCTGTCCCCAACACAAAGAAAGTCACGGTATCTTAGCTATTATTATTACGGGGTACTAGTCACTGCTCTTGCTCTTTAGGATTGTCCCTAGGTCAAAGTGATTTCAACTTATTTTGGGGTGAGTCCATATCCAGAAACCATCCCTAATAGTAAATAACCTACCACACTGGCTCCAGTGCTGGTCTGCCCAGTGCCCAGCCATGGCAGAGATGAAGGTGGGTGCGCCTGACTTGCTGAATAGGACGTCGCACTGGGTTGATAAAGAGTTGTAGTAGAACCACGATAATCTATATCATCTGAACTGTGAAAGACATTCATGTGTTACTGTGAAAGTCCCATTTTCTCTTAACACAAATTCCAATTACAGAGCTGCTTATGGACCCACAGGTCTTCACTTACAAAGAGTGAATAAATATCCATAAGAAAAACACAGGTGTAATTCCTAACCATAGGCAACTTTAGTACTGGTTAGCTTTTTCCTGTTAGACAAAATTTACAAATTTAATGTTGTCTGGGGGCAATTTTACTGCTGCACAAGTTGGAGCAAATATTTGTTTTGAAAGATTTAAAGACAAACATTCTTTTTATCATGTATAGAAAAAGATGGTAAGTTCTTTCCAATACAGTTATCCCAGGTATCAGATTCATACATTTTAAAGAAATCTCAGTTTAAAGATTTCTTCGAGTATTAGTAATCATCACATAAAAATGATAAAAGTAATTTTTATGATGGACTGTATCACATTACATGGTTACATCAACTCTGTAGCAATATTATATGCTAACAAAACAGAAAATCCAACAGAACAAGGAGAGAGGCTGTGATGCACTATTTCCCAACTACATAAAATGTCCAAGAGTCTGGAGAAAAGCAAGAGGGAGGGCAAACGTGGAGGAGAAACCCCCAAATAGGACAGTGTTGCAAAACACTGTTGGTGCAGTATCCATCGCATCACTGAAAAGCAAAGTTGTCTACATTTTTATCTGTACAAAATGTATGCTTGTCAGGTGATAATCAAGAAGAAACACTGAAAATTACTCAGTAGGTGGGACCAATCTAATTAATATATTGGTATATTCTACTTTTTGCTTTAATTATCCAAATCAGCCAAATTTACTGAATACTATGTAATTCCTGACATTTCTTAGGGGTTAAATGTCAATCTGCAGTTACAGCATTAGGCTTTGGTGTTGGGGAATAGTCTGACTCCAGAGTTCCATGTCTAATGGAAGAAGTATTGGTAATTTGTTCATTGATGTAAGAAGTACCTTTTATTGGCAGCTAGACCAATTATGTTTGTCTCCTACCCAAATAAAAGAGACATATATACTTTTCAAGATAATTCAAATCATGTGCATAACCACTTAAGGGGCTCTTAAAACCTCACTCTAAATGGACTACTCCAGACAAACCTTTTGGATTCTCGGTCATATTCTTCTCCAATCCATATATATGACTGACAGGCCAGCAGAGAAGTAACATCAAGTTCTTGTACATCATGTGTGGAAGCCAAGACAATTTCATTACAGTTCGCCTGTAAAGCAGAGTCAGTAATTTAAGCAATTTCACTAAAAAAAAAAAAAAAAAAGTACAATCTTTATAATGACTAAAGCTTTTACCTTATTAATGGAAAATGCCATGATCATATCCGATTCCTTATGAATTATTTTCGCCTTCCCACCTGGATAGCCCAGATCAGCTTCAACCTATAAAACATTTATTGGCAGTTTAAGTTGTCATGTAGCGACGTGTGAGACACACACACATTCCACAAAATGTAAAAGAAGGATAAGAAGAAAATGTAACAGCAGCAGCAGCAAGAAAAAAAGGTACCAGTAATTTTAGTGTGTTGACACTTAGCTTTGCGATTAGCTTAAATTCTCTGATGCCCTGTAATCACCCCGATTAAAAGATTTACATTGTGATAAGAGGGTACTGATTAACCGTCGTCATGGAAGACAGCTCGAGTAGTTTTCATTAGTATTTGTAACAGCAGTATGCCGCTCACATCTCTTCCAAAAGCATGCAGACACTGCAGTAAGAACGTGTATGCACCAGGAGGCACAGAGTGGAGGAAAAAGTAAGGCAAAGGAGTCATGTAAGAAATTAAAAAACATTTTAAAATAGGGTGCTAAGACAGGAATAAGGAAAGTTGGAAAGAACAGAAAGGGACAAAGGAGATGGATGAGAAAAAGGTGTACTGGCTTAGGGTCAAAGGTGAGGGGCAGGAAAGAAGATGCAGAATCAAGGAGGAAAGATAAACCGCTATGTCTAAGAACAGATCGGAAAGGGGGAGACATGAAGATGCAACAGGAAGAAGGAAAGAGAAGCGTCAATGCTGAAGAAGAACAAGTCAGAGACGGAGAATTTCCTACCCTAGGCCACTGAGGTGTATGGGAGCGATGAGTATTCTGGTTAGCCAACACGGTTAGTATTAGAGATGAAGGTTAGCTCCTTGAACTCTGAGAACGAGCGAAGTACAAGAGCATGGAATACTACCTTGCTGCGGGAATCTTCCGCTATGCAGTTTTGTCTGACCTGTTCCACATGTTCTTCTACAGACTAAATAACACCACACCGTCACAAACACAAAACACATGCATGAAACGAAATCATAAAGAGAATGAAAAATTTCAAATTGAAATTGTCAACCTGCAACTTAAAGATGGTAAAAATGAACGTGTAAACTTTCCTTTTAAAAGCACAAAATCAAGAAAGAAAAACTGAGTGAATATGTCATCGGATGAACACAACGCAAAGCAAGCAAAATTCAAATTAATGTAACCACTTACATAAAAAACTGTTTCAAAATAAAAATTAGTTATCTGCATAACAGTTGTGTAACTTAAAATCCTAACTTAAGTGGCAATCTCTAAAAATAAAACCTACTTGAATAAAAAGATGCATTCTATACCAGGTAGATTCGTATCCAACGGGGTTATTTCAAATACAAATTAAAACTCTTTCTGAACACAGATTCAAAGTACTGATAATTATTTCACTCTTACTCTTAAAAAATATATCCATGAAGGAGGAGTCGGATTAGAATTCCCATCAGCTGTTTATTATAATCAAATTTTTCTCCTTATAAGTAATTTTTTATTAAATGGGGCACAGGAAAGAAATTCACATAAACAGCTTGCTCCTGGTTGATGACAGGGTATTCAGGGATGGCTACAATCAGAAATAATAGTTGTGGAAACCTGGGAAGATTTGATCAGAGCAACACACTCCTCCTAATACCTCTTGAAGTGACTGCTTCACTTTTAGCCAAAAGGGACATACTCTCTGTGCACGCCTTCAGCGACTGCCCGGAGCTGCTACAGCAGTGACAGAAAGGTAAATGTGTGCAAGGCCCACTCAGCAAAAGCCAAACTGCTGAAGAACCTTTTTGCCTTTAATCAAGTAGCTGAGTTTGCAACATTTACTGACTTCACAAAAAATTGTCTTAAGGAATATTCTTTTTAATATATTCAAGAGTAAAAATATCTTATAAATATATCTAAAATTTTAGCACTTCTCAGGAGAATTTTCTAAGTAATATTTTTAAATGAGGCAACATTTTAGAATTTTTAGGATTAGTTTGTCAATTCATGGAATTTATCAAATTTGCAAGTACCAAAATCCTATTTAATGACTTAAAAAGATAAACCACTCTTATTGAATGGGTAGTTTTGATCATTGTTCCATATTTCTGAACTTAGTGACCAGTTTTTATTTTGTCTTAACAGCTTTAACATTTTTTCAATTTTTTTCATAATGAAAAATTTTTAGCAGATGTGGCTATTCAGTACAATAGCCATTAACCATTTATGACCATTTAAATTAAAGAAAATTAAGTCACACTAGGCACATTTCAAGTGCCCAGTAATCACATGTGGCTAACTATTATATAAAAGAAATAAAAATTCCATTATTACAGGAAGTTCTATTGGGTAGCACTGGACAAGATAGTAATTCCATTTAGTACTCTGAAATTCAAAAGGTACAAAAGGGTACATGATAAAAATTCTTCCTCCCATCTGAACTCCCACCATGTATTCCCATCTGTGGAGCCAACAACTGCTTACACAGCATTTTAAGAAATGTTCACTTTATCTCTATCCCACCCTCCTCTTCATGGAGACCCTCCCTCTGCTGGTAGAAAATTTGAAGAGAAAACACAGCATGGGCTGCTGATCCCAAGAACACAGAGACTAAGGGGCGGAAAGAGGGAGAAGGCTTAGTTGAAGAAGAGAGAAACCTGAGGGAACAGATCTTGAAGGACAAGACTGAGGGTCCCAGCAACCTAGACCCCTGGCTTCCCACAGCACTCTGAGGCTCTGACAATACAACCAAACCACCACTACAAACCGTATGAATAATTAAAGTATATTTTCAATGAATCATTATATTTAGTAATTTGAAGAACACTCAAAAAAAATTGATCCTTCAGTGAACTGACTTTCTGGGAATAACTAAGAGAGTCCTAACTGAGAAAGTGTCTTTTATGTTAAATCTATTTCTTAGATTTCTAGATCTTATACAGAATTTGGACTCAGCATCACTACAGGAAATCCTGTCAACAGTGGGCTGAACGAAAGAGAAGAATATGGTTCTGTGATTTCCCTAACAAACCCTAACAAACACACCAATGATTTCAATATTATCTGGATCTTTTGTTATCAAAAAAAGGCTTCTAAGACTTCAAAGAATCCCCACAGCTCGTTTCCCCTACTTCTTCATTTAGGTACGTAATTTTAAATCCATACAGAAAATAAATGACTCACAAGGGCTACCACAATTACCATCTAGATACGGGCAACTAATGAAAACAATGAGTCGGGTAGGTTCTGCTACTCCAAGTGTGGGGGAAAACGGAGATGCAGTTATATATTTCACCTTGGGAAAATGAGCCATGTAAGTTTTTGCTTTCCTAAGTGAAATATAATTCATTACTCTTTTCTCCTAGATTTTGTTTGCCAAATCTTTAATCCCATTTGATACCCTACTCTGAACACTGCCCATTACCTCACCGAGTAGCCAAACAGACTGATGTGCTCATGTAACAGATCTGTGCACCCCTCATTTTATAAGGAAGAGATAACTTTAGGTTCTAAAATTCCAGGCTCTCAAATTCCTTATTCTTCTTTAACTCTGTATGGCATTACATTATTAATTTATATTTAGCCTAAAAATCACTGTGCAACACAAGATCCCTGCCTCACTTTGTAAAAAGCAAACTTCCTTCATCTTGTATTGGTATTTCTGTAGTTTATTCTCTTTCACAAAATTATTCTGAATTTCTTGCTTCTAAAGTTTATCTATTCCTTTCTAAGTGCTAAATAAATAAGATGCTTTTAAAGGGCTATGTTAGATTTCCAATTAAATGATATTTAAAGAATATAGAGGACACTCATTTATATATTAAATTACCCAAATGATCCATCACAATATTTATTATTTGTAAAAACCCAACGGCAAGTATTGCACAAGAAGGACCAATTTTCACTTAGTTATACATGATTTACCAAGGGACCTATGTTGCTTCACTGTTCTAAAATGAAATTGTAAGATTTTATCTTATGAAAGAAATTCACTGTCTGGTAAACTATTACCCATAAGGTATGAAAGATAATATGTCCAAACCAAAGAGTAAATCAAGCACTGACTTCATTAGATATATTAAAACTAAACAAAAACTACAACAGAAAAATTTTTTTTTAAATACCTCACTCTGTTTTCTTTTCTTCGTGAAAATATATCTAATAAATGTCTCTTGAAGGACTTCTTGTTTAACAAGGAAATGCCAGAGTCGTTTGACTGGGAGTGCAGAAGAATCCCGGGATCTATCAGAAAAAATTAACATATCTTCTTTTACTCTGTAGAAAATATGCTTCATATTTGCAGAAACTTAAAAAAAACCTCCATTATCTATTGCAAATAAGTCCTATCATTAAGCTCAATAAAATTTTATAATTTCTTGTAATTTTTAGTTCTTTTAAAAATCATTCCTTCATTTAGCAATTAATTCTTTAATTCCATGTTCTCTGAATGAACAGGTTGAGCTAAGAGTCAAAAGAAGTTCTTATTATTCTCTTTTTAAATTATACTGTAGGGTTGGTGCTGTTGGTTACATAACATCACCAATAAAAATAAAGTCATAGATTTTGTCTTTAATAGCCCACCTAAAAAGCCTTGCTCTTTCAAGCTTATAAGCAGTATTCTTAATTATGGGACAGGTGCCTCACAAAAAGCATGCTGCTTATCCAAAGGACAGGCAGCAGGGCAGGTAGAAGTTCAAAACATCAATAAAAACCTTAATATGTTTACATTAAATTACTGTCAAAATGTCAGTAGCACTTTATTGGCATATGGAGATTATTATTCTAAAATATTTCTGTATAAGTTCTTAAAATAATGGCAAAAATAAATGTTTTTTTCTGATTATAAAAGCAGTAAGTCTATTGAATTATAGGTAATGCTGGGAAAAATGTTTTCTATCTAGATTTCTAATGTTTTTCTTAACAATATACTGCTAGAAATAGAACTTCAGGTTCAAAGTTATGAATTTTTTTTTTATTCTTTGCCCAAGGGGTACAGGTCTGTGAATCATCAGGCTTACATCTTTCACAGCATTCACCAAAGTACAAACCCTCCCCAATGTCCATAACCCATCCACCCTATCCCTGCCCTCCCACCCCCCAGTAACCCTCAGTTTGTTTTGTGGGATGGGGAATGTTTTTATATAAACATAATATGGGTACATTTTTGCCAAACTATCTTCCGGGAAAGTTAAACGAGGCTATGCTCTCATGAGTATTATAAGAGCCTCCTTACTTGAATGGAGTATTTTCCGGTTCTAGCATTGCTTTATTTCGAAGAATAGCTGGTCCGGCTCCTACTGAAAGGTCAGTTGGGTATGTGTTGATATAGTTAGGGGGTGGACCTTCAAACTGATCCATTTTCTCTTGCAAGATCTGTTCCCAGTTCTCCAAGTTTTTAATCACAGCAATACCTAATGGCGATGTCACAGGCAACTCTAAAAGGTGACAGAAAATGTCATCTTGTCTTGATAAAAAAAAATGGTGATCATCATCCACATATTTTAAATATCTGAACTTTTAGAGCCAAAACCTCTGAAAACACAAATAAACCTGAAAATGTTAATCTTATACCATTTGGAGTCTTAGTACTTTTAACAAAACAGAAGGCCCACTCTCTAAAAAGAACTGAAAAAATGTGTAGCTTCTCTAGTCTGACTTCTTGCTTTTTCTTTCAACCCTCTGGGTAAATAAACAGTGGTTCTTGCTATGAATTAAAATCATAGACTGGGGACCTAAAAAACACAAGACCTCATAAAATCTTTAATTTTTAGTACCAAATGCTCTTTTATACAGATTTTCATGAAGAGAAACTTGATGCTAATTTATTATATTTAAGAACATTAGTTACTTACCAGAGAATTCTAACCCAGCAATGGGAAAGAAATTCTTGACATTGTGAAGTACCAGCTTAACCATTGTCAAATGCAGAAGAGCCCAGCTGTTCAAGGGAAACAAACAAAGTCTCCACTGAAAATAACATCAGGAGAGAAGCACAGTAATGATTCCTGTCAACTGTTTAATCCAAACTCTAGCCCAGAAAAAAAGCTGTTTTTTTCTAACAACTTGAAACTTTATAGTCTCTGAAAAATAGAAAATATGTAACAATCTATCACACTTACAATACCTGAAAATTACCTAGTGGAAAAAGATTTACCACATAGTCATGGAATCTAATAGCATATCAATGAATATATATTAAGTTCTAGTAGCACATTAATAAATTACATATTTTCTCACTAAAAATGTTTGTTTCCACTGTAGATGTAAGCTATTCTTTAAAACTAGATGTTAAAGAAATACTCTATTGTCGAGAAATTTACCTCAGAGGTACAGAATTACTAACCTGAAAATATGTCAGTTCTTGTTAAATTCATAATATTACTTAAAATTACTAACATCAGGATTTTTTTATTTAAAAAAAAGAGTGAATCCTTATTTACCTGTAAGAATTTGGATCTTGATGCTCTTGTATTTGTGTATCTGAAAAAAAAGCATCATCTTCTTCTTCATCACTATGAATGCTTTCGTCAGAATCATATATAACACCACTATCAGACAAAGGGAGAAATGGCTGCAATAAAAGGCAAAGTTATTTTTAAATATATAGTTGGGTGGGTTTTGTCCTAACTTAATATTGAATATTTTAAGTGGTGTCTAAGCAAAAATTTCCTTTCATAAGTGATACTAGACCTAGAAAAGTCAAGAAAACTAGGGAAAACTCTCAGATTCCATAAAATAACTGACTAGATAACTAAGCTAGATGCAACAGAAATACTTCTACAACATTAATTACAATAGCCAAGTTATGGAAGTAACCTCAGTGTCCACTGATAGATGAATATATAAAGAAGATATGGCACACAGAGAAATATTACTCAGACATGAAAAAGAATGAGATCTTGCCATTTGTGACAACATGGATGACCTGTAGGATATTATGCTAAGTGAAATAAATCAGACAGAGAAAACAAATACCACATGATTCACTTATATGTAGAATCTAAAAAACAAATTGGGGTGCCGGGTGGCTCAGTAAGTTAAGCAGCTGACTTGGGCTCAGGTCATGGATCTCAGGGTCCTCAGATCAAGCCCCACTCAGCAGGCAGTCTGCTTCTCCCTCTGTGCCTCCCTCTGCTCATGTGCACTTTCTCTCTCTCTCTAAAATAAACAAATTAACTAAAATCTTTTTTTAAAATAAATAAAAATTAAAAAACAAATGAAAAACAAAACCAGAATCATTCAGAGAACAAACTGGTGGTTGCCAGAAGGGTGGGAGATGAGCGAAATAGGTGAAGGGGGTAAAGAGGTACAAACTCCCAGTTATAAAATAAATAATTCACAGGGATGAAAAGTATAGCATAAGGGAATATAGTCAGTAATACTGTAAAAATGTGTATGGTGACAGCTGACGACTACACTTATTGTGGTGAGCACAACATAGTGTATACAAGTGCTGAACCATGTTGTACACCTAAAACTAATACAACATCCTATGTCAACTATACTTCAATAGAAAATAAAACGCATATCACAGAAACATTAAAAATCAAGCATTTTTCTTATGTAGCAACATAACTAGTTAGAAAAGTCTAAAGAAACATAAATACCAAAGAAAAAACTTTATGAAAACTGTCAGCTACAGTGAAGGAAATCACAAATTCTTCCAGAAGCTATATAAGGAGACTGAGACATGTAAAACTATAATTCTTAACAGATTAATTTATAGGTTTTATGTTAATTGCAATAAAAATCTCCCTGGAGGGGCACTTGGGTGGCTCAGTTGGTTAAGTGTCTGCCTTCGTTCGGCTCAGGTCGTGATCCCAAGGTCCTGGGATTGAGTCCTGCATCGGGCTCCCTGCTCAGTGGGGAGTCTGCTTCTCCCCTGCCCCTCCCCCCAACTTTTGCTTGCTCTCTCTGATGAATAAAATCTTTAAAAAAAAATAAAAAATAAATCCATCCATCCATTTCCTCTTGCTCTAATTTCATGGTGACAAAAAGAACTACTGATAATGAGATGAAGGGAACCTAGATGGCAGATATAAGTATTTCAGTCACTAGAAAACCATGACACTGATTATATGTTAATAAATCTGACTTCTGTTTTAAACCTAAATCCCATATAATTTTCATCTGTTTCATCCATATCGTCTATGGCCATACCACCCTGAACGCAGCCAATCTCGTCTGTTTCATCCATATCAAGTATTTGATCATCATCAAGTATCTGATCATCCCTGAATGACTATTCAGTTTCTGAACCTGAGAAATTAAATATCCAAAGTGTAGTCGTCCAGGGCGCCTGGGTGGCTCAGTTGGTTAAGCATCTGCCTTTGGCTCAGGTCATGATCCTGGGGTCCTGGGATCAAGTCCTGCATCAGGCTCGGCACCCAGTGGGGAGTCTGCTACTCCCTCTCTCTCTGCCCCTCGCCCTGCTCATGTTCTCTAGCTCACTCTGCTCTCTCTCAAATAAAAAAAAATCCTTAAAAAAATAGAAAAAGCAGTTATTCAAACCACCAGCTGCCTCATCATTCCTATGTGATGCTTACATAAGAATTAATATAATAAACACATACAAAGCTTGTGTTCCTCACACCCCTTACCTTTGCAACAAAATAATCCCACATACTAAGTTCAGGAGGAATAAATTTTTCTTTGTAAGATGGTCTCTCTGCAGGCACTGGTGGTGGGGTAGCATCTTTTACAGGTCTTCCAGGGACTAGCATTCGCATGTTAAATCTCCTACGATGTTTATCTATCTCTTCAGACGGAACAGGAGGTGCTGAATAAAGACAGAAAAGGAAAAAAACCCAGCATTTATTTTCCATTATTAATTCAAAGAATTAACATTAACTTTTTTTTTCAACCTACTCTTGCCATTTTTTAATTTAGACTAAATGACTTCTATCCGTGTTTCTAAACTTTCCTAGTTACTGCATCCATTTGCCAGCAATCATGGCAGAGATGCAGAGGAGGACAGAGCGTCAAAGAATGTCTTGCCATAAAGTAGCCTGTGCACTGCACAGGATAAGGATTAAAGTATTTCTATGTACAATGCATCAAATAAATGACATATTCATTAATGCTGGAGAGATTATTTCTGGCTCTGCTGTTTAAGAAAGATTCACCGAAGATGTAGGGTGTAAAGCATGCCTTTAAAAAAGAAGGCAGAAGCTCAATGTGAAAAGAAGGGACAGTAGAAACCAATGACTAAAGGTTTGGATGAATGAGGACACCAGAGAGAATTGGAGTAAGCATTCCTAAGACAGTTATTTAAAACAGAACCAGGAGGACACTGAGGAAGTGGGGTTTATGCGTCTCCTGCCTCCAGTTCTCCTAACTACTGCTGAACTCCACTAAAAGTCAAGGCATCTGCTGCATTTAGAATGGACGTAAATGGACTTTTCACCTAGCATTAGTCCTAGCAACCAATCACCTACAGATTAGCGTAACTGTAGCTATACCAGCACCAACCACATTGCCTTCAAAACAACTTATGCACATTCCCTCTTTTCTCCTTAAAAAACGTATCCTTTGTCCTCCAGACCATGCTTTCAATTTCCCTCAACTCTGTGTCTCCCAGACTGCAATCCCAAAGAACCCAAATAAATGCACACATTTTTATTTTGCAGCTTGCAATTTTGTTTTTCTTTTTTCCCTGGTCGACAAGGAGTAAACTACTTTTGCCAGACAGGCTATAGGGAGGAGAATAACGAACAGTCCAGAGTTGGGATAGACCAGGGCTGCGGATGTGAAGCCGGGAGCTTATTCTATGGGTGACCCTCACTAACACTTCCTGAGCCAGTCAGAGGGTGAGGTACAGTTTGCTGGGTCAATGAGAGAAGATGGGAGGATGATCACATCAGGAGGGCGAACTAGTACCATGGGTGGTCAAGACTAAGAAGCGTTAGATATGAAGAACACATAAAGCAAACACCTAATTGTACAGGGGAAGGCCAGAAACTAGCCAACCCACTCCTCTCTTAAAATGCATTAAGGGAAATCATAATTCTAAAAGATTTTATTTATTTGAGAGAGAGAGAACACACAGGTGGGGGAGGGCAGAGGGAGAGGGAGAATCAGACTCCTCCTCAATGAGTGTGGTGTCTGGCTTCTTTCACTTAGCTTATTTTTGAGCTTCATGATGGTTGGAGCATGTATCAGTACTTTGTTCCCTTTTAATGGCTGAGTAACACTCCATTTATGTATATACCGCACTTGGTATATCCACTCATTCTTGATGGTAACCCACAATTATCTCTCAAGTGGATTATTGCAACAGCCCCCTTCTTTTATTCTTGTTGTACAGTCTATTCTCCATTCAGCAGCTAGAGTAGGCCCTGTGAAAACTTAAATCAGATTAGGTCACTCCTGCCAGTAATTTCCTATCTTTCTTTAAAACAACAACTGAAGTCTTTACCATGATCCATGAAATTCTAAATGACCTCGCACCCAGCTTGTCTTACCCTATCTCTGTCCACACTAACTCAGCTCCAGACAGCCATGACCCCCTCTGTAGTTCCTGGGAAAGGTCAAACTCATTCATTCCTCCCTTAACCATCTGCCTGAAAGGCTCTGGCGCCAGATACCTGTGTGGTATGATCCCTACCTTCCCCAGAACTCTGCTCAGTCTCATCAGAAACGTGTTTTATGACCACTTCAGACTGTTCCTACATGCTTTACTTCATCATCACCTACTCTGCTTCATTTTTATCATAGTTCTTATCATAACTGAAATATTATCTATTTGTTAATTTTTTTACTGTGTTTCCTTCCACTGGATGTAAGCTCCATGACAGTAAGGGACATGACAGTCTGTGTTATTCACCCCAAAGCCTAGAACACTGCTTAGTATGTAGTAGGTGTTAAGGGAATGCAAACATGAATGTGTACTCAGAGGTTTTAAGCATGGATGACTTGAAGAATGAATTACCATGAAAAAATAATAGAAAATTCAGGAAGAGAAAGAAGTGATTTAGGGGGAAAACTTTCAAATTCAAGGTAGACTGTAACAAGGTAGGAACTAGATAAATATGAAGAGTCACCCTCATAAAAATAGTGGGAGTGAAAGCAATCAAAGTGGGTGAGATCTCTCCTTCCCTACTTTGACTTACACTTACATTTAATTCAACCTTGGGCAGGGGCACTTGGGTGGCTCAGGTGATTAAGCATTTGACTTCTGATTTCGCCTCAGGTCATGATCTCAGGTTTGAGAGATCCTACCCTGCATCAGGCTCCAAGCTCAGCATGGAGTCTGCTTGAGATTCTCTGTCCCCCTCCTGCCACCCATCTTCCTCCCTCTGTTCCTCCCTCTACTTGGGTACACATACTCTCTCAAACAAATAATATATATTTTTAAAAAAATAATAATTCAACCTTGGGAAGTAAGGACACAGATTAGAACCAGTGCCATTTAAACTCTTCATGCCACTGATTCCTCGGCTGTAATAGGACAATTTCTAAGGATAAATTAAGATGTTTCAACAGCAAGACGGAAACCTTTCCTAAGGCATCAGTCATATCCTACCATATCCTACCAGTCATATCCTCACCATATCCACCCATCTTAAAAGGGGGAATGAAAAATACTTTTAGTATGTAAGAGAAGAAAAAAAAAAGACAGAAAAGATAATTTCAAAAACCATATGCCTGACTGGAAAGGCTATCTTGCACATGACTATGAACCTAATCTGAAGCCAACTGCTAGTACATTCCACAAAGACTATGAGGATTTATTTAAATCTTCCTTCTCTAAAAACTATCCTTTCCTTTTCCATTCCTTAACAGTCTCCTCACTTACTTTTACTTGTCCTCTATTTCTTTCTTATCTTCCTCAAATTTGTCCTGGTTTATCAAAAAATGTTGAACCGAAACTATATATATATTTTTAAAGATTTTATTTATTTTACAAAGAGAAACACAGCTAGAGAGGGAACACAAGCAGAGGGAGTGGGAGAGGGAGAAGTAGGCTCCCCACTGAGCAGGGAGCCCGATGTGGGGCTCGATCCCAGGACCCCGGGATCATGACCTGAGCCGAAGGCAGACGCTTAACAACTGAGCCACCCAAGTGCTCCTGAAACTATATTTTTTATTCAAACATGAGTTTAATTATTTACTATCCTAACCAGAGTGATTATAATTTAAAGATCACTAAAAAAAATACATATATATCTGGGGGAGGGGGGAAATTTAATCACTGATTTTCAAAATAAAAATTCTTAAAACATTAAAAAATCTTTTACTTTAACACTGGAAATTATTTACATATATTATTTGTTTCAAATTTATCTTACCTGAAATATTTTCTGATTGTCTTTGAGGTTTCACAACAAGTTTCACACCCCCTCCAAAAACAGCAGCCCACATTCGATTATTTAATGGGTGGGCTGCAAGTCGAAACAGTTCATTGGAGGAATTTGTAGCTAGAGCATGTATCAATAAACTTAAGTAAACAGCAACAACAGCTTCACACAACAAAATGTTCAATTTTGGCTGATCTTCATCTTGAGCTGAAGTCAAGAGATTAATGAGTGAGCTCACACCTGTTAGGGTATATAATAAGAAGTATATCAGCAGAAAGCTCCAGAAGAAAAAAATCCAAATTTGTAACTTAACCAAAATTATGTATCTATATTACATAAGTTATATCATATCCATAATCTGAGCAACAAAATAAATGACAGAAATGGATTATAGCCTATGGAATGAAGTAAGGTTCAGTAAGTTTATACTAACAAATGAGTGAATAAATAAATAAAAAGCAGAGAAAGGAAAGCTCTCCTCATAGTATAATTTCAACTAAAAGTAGAAGGAATGATATAAAATCCGAAAAAAATAACCATCCAGTTATCCCCATAGTAATACCTGATTCAGGCAAGAATCATCACTGGATGCTAAAATTAGTGGGTAAAAGTATAATATTTTACACAGTCTCAAACTATCTTTTCAAAAGAAATTTATTAATTGCAAAGAAAAAATAGTAGCTTAACAAATGAGAAATCTGGCAAAAACTACTTTAACACGTGGTCAACGTTAACAGCACCAGTAATGGAACCAATCGACATCACAGGCCTCTTGATATTCAGCACTAAAAGCACAATATCTCTTTTGTGGTATCCTTGCCAAAAATACATACCTGAGTCTAATATTAAGGTCAGGAAAACCCAAATAGAGGGACATTCTAAAAAATAACTGGCTAGTACTCTTCAAAATTGTCAATCATGAAAGACAAAAAAAAAAAAAGAATGAAGAACTAGTCTGTTTCAGAGGAGACTCATGACATTACAGCTAAATGTTACACGGAAGACATGAGTAGGACAACTGGGGAAATTTCTGAAAGATCTATAGGTTAGAAGAACAATATTGTATCAACGTGAAGATGCTGAATTTGAAAACTGTGCTATGGTTAGGTAAGAGAATGTGTACTTTTAGGAAAGACACATTGATATATTTAGATGTAAAAGGGTATCATGTCTGCAACTTACTCTCAAATACAGAAAAAACACATATGTACACACACAGTGAGAGAGAGGGATGAATGGTAAAGAAGGTATGGCAAAATGCTAACATTTGACAAAATGCTAACATTTGGAGAATCTGGGTGAAGGCTATACAAAAATTCTTTGTCCTGTTTGTGCAACTTTTTGTAAGCCTCATTTATTTCTATAAAAAATTCAAATGAAGAAAATGTTTTCAGAAACTTCTGCATAAGTGGATTTTAAATATACA
The DNA here is from genome assembly GCA_002007465.1 of Ailurus styani. Lineage (NCBI taxonomy): Eukaryota > Metazoa > Chordata > Mammalia > Carnivora > Ailuridae > Ailurus > Ailurus styani. Next base: position 2,417,289 of record LNAC01000084.1, on the reverse strand, counting down.
CTTTGAGTTTGTCACTTTTTTCCACTGCCACTCTTCACAACGATCATTAACGTGTAAAGGCAGAGTTACAAAGCAAGTAGAGTAAAAACTAAATGACACAGCAGACCAGGAAAAGGTTTGAAGAGAGTGGAGAAGGTCTGAAATAACCTGATGTGGAGAATGAGGAGAGCTAACCAGAGAAAGAGAAGGATTGACAGACAGCATGACAGAAGTGCCACGGAACAGTCACTCTTATCCCAATATACAAATTTACACTTGAGAATAACTATAGTCCCTCTGATACATTGGTGAAAATATCTCTGTGACACTGCTCTCTAATTTAGGATTTCTAAGGATAAGGAAGAGGATGTGCTCACCCTTATGAAAGATGTTAAACCTTGCTTTTTTATGCTGGTCAACACAGCTGGGTTTTGAAGCCTTAACTTTCTGAGTCTTCAGACAACATTATAGTACTTAAGAATTCCTAATCCATGGCACAAAACATCATCAAAAACACATAAAAAAACCATTCACCAAATCCACAAAGAAGAACAATCAGGAAACCAGTTAGTAACTTTTTAAAATGGAATTGCCAAATAGAAGATCTAAAACAAAAACAAAAACAAACAAACAAAACAAGAACACTTAAATTCTCACCAGGCCATTGAGCAGGAGAAGAATTTGGTGTTGCATGCTCTTCAATACTTTCTGTCCTCAGCCTTCGGCGATCACTTAAAAGAAGTCCTTGATAAGCCATTCCTGTAAACTGGTTTCCTTCTGTTTGACTACTAATACAAATAAGGTTCAGTTATTTAGCATCCTAACAGAGGTAAAAAGCAACTGCACTTTATATATATTTCTTTTAGATGATTATAATGACAGTCATTTTTTTTTCATGTTTCAAGTTTTTATTTAAATTCTAATTAGTTAAGGGGCGCCTGGCTGGCTCAGTTGGTAGGACATCAACTCTTGATCTCAATGTCATGAGTTCAAGCCCCACATGTTAGGCATAGAGATTACTTTAAGAAAAAAAAAAAAAGAAGAAGAAGAAAAGAAAAAATTCTAGCTAGTTACCATACATTGTAATATTGGTTTCAGGAATATGACATCTGGTCTTTTCAAAATCTTTTTTACATGCCACTTAATAATTGAAACTGTCTTCTGAATTCACTCATTTTTATTTAAAAAAAAAAAGGAATCTGAGAGTAAGAAGACTACTGTTGGTACTAGACTGTATTAGAAAGTTTCAGGTACTATTTTCTTGCATTTTTTAGCTCTGCAAACTTGTGTGAGCTAAACCTTGAATTAAAACATGGACTAAAATCTAGAGAATCATCTTAGAAGTATCTAATCTGAAAGCCAAATGTGCCTCAATATTTATTTCCCTCATCTTTGTGGAGCTGGGGAAAATATAAAAGCAGAAAATAAAGCTAACTCCCTTAAGAGTCGATCACAGCCTAAGGATGAGAAAATATACATTTTAAAAATATTTATTTGGGGCACCTGGGTGGCTCAGTGGGTTAAAGCCTCTGCTTTCGGCTCAGGTCATGATCTCAGCGTCCTGGGATCGAGGCCCGCATTGGGCTCTCTGCTCAGCAGGGAGCTGGCTTCCTCCTCTCCCTGTCTCTCTGCCTGCCTCTCTGCCTACTTGTAATCTCTCTCTCTCTGTCAAATAAATAAAATAAAATAAATCTTAAAAAAAAATAAAAATATTTATTTGAATTCTCATTTGGTGCCATTTTAACCAGTGACTGAAATCCAACAAGTTGTTTTTGATCACTAAGATGATCAGTCAATTAAATAAACTTTTTTCCTTATTTACATGTCCAAATCTTTGTAGTTACTTAGAGGGGTCCTCATTGGACTAAAAGCAGAGTACAGGCCATTTTATTTTTAAGATTTTATTTATTTATTTGACAGAGTGAGAGAGAGATTACAAGTAGGCAGAAGGGCAGGTAGAGAGAGAGAGAGGAGGGAGCAGGCTCCCCGCTGAGCAGGGAGCCCGATGCAGGGCTTGATCCCAGGACCCTGAGATCATGGCCTGAGCCTAAGGCAGAGGCTTTAACCCACTGAGCCACCCAGGTGCCCCAAGTACAGCCATTTAATTCCTTTTGCAATATCAAGTCTTCTCACAAAAAGTTGCTGAATTTATAAGAAAAAAATAGAGACATATGTTTAATATAAATTTAATGTGATTCTATTTATATTACAAACTTTTCATTAATGTAATTCATTTAAATTAGGGTTATCTTTCCAAGTCATTCAATCTCTTATTACTTACATTGCCCTCATCATTAAAACGCACAGTATATACTGATAAAGGTAATATGACCTTTAGGAAAATTTAAACCATTACCTCTCAATATCACTTCCAGACTTTTATATTATATGTAAGTGGGTAAGTAAAACTGATTTTAATAATTCTATGTAAGAAATGTACATTTTGAGGGCTTTTTTTTTAAGTATTTCCTCTTTCAATTGAAAACCAGTTAAAACAAACAGGAGCTAATCCAATTCTAAAAGAAATGTTTCTTATGGAAAAAAAATTATAAAACTTCATATTATAAATTATTTTGAAGAGAAAAAATTCTTTTAAAATGAAAAAAGATAGTGATGATAATTTCCATTTACTATTTATAATTTTCTATATGCCTCTGTTGTTATTAGGTGACAGCTAAATTAAAGATACTTTCTCATTCTCTCTCATCTATTAGAGTATACATGGCAGTCATATTTGAGGATTTTTCCATCCCTAGGAAATAGAACTTTGATATAACTCTGAACACTTGAATATTTTTGTTATGTTAATAATTTAGCATGCTTTTTTTTTTTTTACCTGTAGCTATGACTGTCACATAATGCCTGGTAAATTGATGCAGAAAGTGATGCTGCTAGTGAATGAAGTGTGTGCACCTGAAACCAAAACAGCCACAATTACATTTCATACTAACATTTCTATATGACAGTAATATCTTAACTATTAGAAAATACCCAGCAAACTATCAATATCATAAATAAGACTAGATCCTAAGACTATTAACTCTACTTTAAACCTTCTAAACTAACGCTCACCCAACTAAATATGCATGCCCACAACAAAGCTAACTGATTCAGAGACATCTTTATCAAATATTTACTCACTGTGAGCCTGAGCAAAGTGCCAATGTTCATCTACTACCAGGACTGTTCTACCTGCTAATGGTTAGCTTAAAGATTAGTATTCCAGAAGAGCAGAACCAAAATAGTACACAGTTTTCTGAGCTTTTATTTAAACTCCCTTATAAAATTTCCCTTGATGAAAATAAATACTTGATCTTATCAATAAGAATAAATTAAATGTTTAGCTATATCAATCATTGTATGAAATGGCTGATCTTTCAGAAAGCAAGTAGTTTACTTAGTACTTACAAGTAGTGCATACTCTTAGAATTTTAAATTTAGAAAGTTTAAAAATTATCAATACAAAAACTACATCCTAAAAATAACATACTAAATCAACATTTTCAGACTCATAAAACCTTAAATTTTATGGACCCACAGAAATAGATTCATCCTCTTTGAAAGCCTTATCCAAATTTCTAGGAACTAGAAATGTTTACTTAGAATTTATATGCGTTTAATGCCTTTTCCAAGTGTCCATATTCACCTAACAAATAATTTAAGTAATCTCTGCTAAAACACTAATACAGATTAATTCACTCTATGGATTAGAAGTCTCTAATAGGCTGATGTAACCAGTAAATTGTGGGTCCTTCAGAAGAATTCACTACCAGAGGTCAAACGTGCCTTTTAAATAAGAAAAATAAAAAACAGAAATGTTGAGGACCTGAAATGACATCAGCCACTGGAATTGGAAAAGCATAGCACAAATACCCACAGGCTAATACAGAGGTAGTCTGATCAACTCCAAATCCTGCCAAGTTTCCTAGTGTTTTCTTGGAATCTACATGTTCTTAAGTTTTCAGCATAGGGTATGGGGTTTCATTTGGGGGTAGTAAGTGTGTCAAAGCCCTGACTGCCCCTAATACAGCAAAGCCTCCAACACACACAATCATCAGGGCAATAGTAGTGGGGATACTTTCTCTGGGATATTTCTGATCAGTCATGGTTCTCTCAAAGATAGTCCTTGAGCTTTTATTCTCATAATATCCTGGCACACAGTCATAACTTTTCTGAATTAATGGTTCTTTTAAGGGAAATGGAGGATTTAAAGGAATATTAAGAGGCAAGAATACAGTCTAGAAAACTTTATAATCAAGAAGTATTTGCCTGTCTCGAATTACTTTTCCATAAAGAGTCTTCCACTGACCAGGACTGGGGAAGTAGAAAATGAAGAGCATTTTAAAATATTTCCTCCAGGTTCAAACCAGAAGACAAATTCAACACATTTACCTTCTCAGTGTGTCCAATATCAACTGATCATAAACTTTACATTACCTTCACATCTCCAACACTGGGATGAGGTGGTGTTTTCATCTGAACAATGGTGTAAAGTATATCGTGGATGTGATTATTTAGGTATAAAACAGGGTTAGCTATGACTGTTTTTGTTGAAGCAATACTTGCTGAAAGCAGAGGTAGGGTGGTGGGCAACGGAAGTGGAGACTGGAGTTGCTTCACTGTAGTCTCCTGTGGGTTACAGTGGATTATTTTTTTTCAGAGTAGTTAAAATGAAGAAAAAAATCAATCAGTACTTACATGATAAAAAATACTGGTGATAAACAACTGAATAAAAGCAGTATGTATTTATTCAATCATCCTATGAAAGTTTATTGAGCACCCAACCTGTACCAGTTGCTCTGCAAGATGCAGAAGACAGAAAGGTGGGTAGGACACAGCTGTGCTCTCAGCTGTTCAGCCTACTCATAATCACTAAAGCTCTGATCTCCACAGACCCATGCAGAGCATAAACATCCTCCTCCTATGAACTGAGGAGCTGGACATATTTAGATTAACTGGTAAAAAGAGCTATTAAAATCATTAAAATAACCAAGATTGAAAACAAAAGTGAAGTGCATACCTGCTGTGATTCTTGCAGCAAAAATTTGAGTTCCATCCTTACCGAGGCCAGACCACCACCCTGGGCCCCGTGAAGGCTACAGTAACTAAGAAACACTCTCAGGAGATCTTGGTTTTTCTGTAACCACAACTTTCGTCTTTCTGCATGTTCTCGTTTTGCCTGCAGTCTCCGTCTTTCTATTTGGTGGCGCTCATAGGAACCTATATCTGGTTTGTCCATCATCTCTTCCTGGTCCAGAAGATCACTCTCTACCTTGGGATGTGTTTTCCTGGCATATTCTTTAATAACAGATTCATGGTTACATATCTCATGCAAGGCAGCAATTTCCTTTTCAAGCCAGTTATAGAGCTGAAATCTGAGTTTTCCACCATCTACTTCATAACCTGTAGCCAGTGTTCTTAGCTCAGTCATAAGGATCTTTAAACAAGCTCTGAATTTTAGTTGCTCAGCAATCACGTCAACTTCAGTATCACCTTCCAGATAGTCCTCTTCCTGAGGAGTCAGTAATACATTAGGGTCTGAGGCTTTCTGATCTTGTCTGTCTGTCTCCCTGGCATCTGTACTCTTCATTGTTAAACCAACCGCATCTTCTTCCTCTTCTTCTAAGGCACTGTCATGCTCTTCACCCCAATCAAGATTAAGAGGCTCCTCATCCACTTTTACTATTGGCTGGCTCCAGTCAAACTGTGACGAAGTTACATTAGACCAGTCAATGCCAGAACGTCCACTGTCATTGCTCGCTGTCTTTGATTCTGAAGGTACATCATCCATCTTTTTAGGAATCGAGTCAGGCTCACCTTTTTTTGAAGGTAAGGCAGATATTGTGGTAACTTTTGGAATTTTGGAGAGTACTTCCAAGGCTAGAACAGGGCATCCAACTTTAAAATGAGCATTTGCAGTGGTAAAGAATAATTTCCTTTCTATAAGGTTAATTTTATCAACAAAGTTTTTTTCAGTTTTGAGACCTAAGGTTGCCAAAGTTCCTTCAGGGGAGGCAAGGTTTCTTCGAATAAGCAAAGGATGAGTTCGAAGGTAGTTGTAGAAACTAAACACCACTGGGTTACAAGACTTGATGATAACTACAGAAGTAAAAACATACAATCACAAGGTATTATGTTAATTTGCACTTACATTACAAAAGAATAAATATGTCAGCATTTCCTCAAAATAAAGGATAGATATTTTTATGTATTTATTTTTAATATTGCTTCTATATTTTAAATGGAAAGAAAACACCCCCCAAAAAATATTTAACTGGTTCTCTAAAAAGGGAGGGAAGAATGGGAGTGGAGATCAGATTCCAATAGGAATAGAAAGAAGCTAGATCTCTCTGAAAATACCTTGGTATTTATATATTTCAAAGCCATGTCAATATTTTATATAATTTTAACAGAAAAATTAAATTTGAAAAAAATCACAAAAAAGCAAAAGCAAAACTAAGTGATTCTGTATGTCAAGCTGGTAGTATAACCACACAACGAGGAACTCTAAAATGACTTTAGAATAAGTAATCTGACTGCACATCCTTACTGGGATATACCATAAAAACAAAAATAACAGCTTAAACTGTTCTCAGTAATCATGTTGCTATGAAAAATTTTTGCATCATTATTCTGAACCTATCGTATGTGTGTGTGTGTGTGTGTGTGTGTGTAAATAAAATAACAAATACGTTAAGGCTATGAGAACTCAAGCTTTTCATTTTAAGACACAAGTATGAAATCTAAAAAGAAATCTATAATCTATATTAAAATAAATATTTCAGTGTGAATTCATGAATTCTCAGGTAAAAAAAAAAAATCCTGGCTTCATTCATGAAAACAGCCTGGACACAATGACCAAACTGACAGCAAATGAGGATCCCTATGCCCAGGCTGTAGTCTCTATTATTCCCCATTAAAAGGGACCAGGATTCTTAGGTAGGATGGCCATTTCCAGGCCTGGGGCATGAAATGTACAAGAGGAGCCTGAAACATTGTGTCATAACAGAAAGCAAAGAAGTTATCAAGGAATAATATCAAAAGGATTCAAAAACTTGTAGAAGCTCCCACTGGTTAAAAATGAGATAATCTGAGCATCCACAATAATAAACTACAGTGGATTCAAACACAAATCTATCTAAATCTGTAAGTTCAAATAACTCAAATAAATACAAAAGCTAATTAGTCGCCTTTGTAGTATGTTCGTGAACCAAACTATTATTTTGAAAAATGGTGAAGAGAAAGAATTGAACATTTATGTTCCCTTCACTATGTATACTATTGGATTTCAGAGTAATCAAACAGCTAAGGGAGATTGTACTTGTAGAGAAATAGTCCAACACTTAAAGGAAGAATAAAATGACACAATTAGAGTATCATCATTTTAAAAACATTAATGAAATAAAGGATCTATGAAGTGATCACTGATGGCTGTTAATGCAACAAAAAGCAAAACAAGAAAATAATATGTGTTCCCTAATAGAAGCACTCCATGCCACCATAAAATATTTCTGCAAAAAATCTAATAAAAGCATCTAGAATCTTAATTACCAATTTACAGAAAATACAGAGAACATTGGGGAAAAACACATGAAGTGACACAAAAGGGACACAACCAACAAATTCTAAAAAGTGAGAAACCACAAAGTAAACGATCTGACTTCTTTAACAAATATATTACAAGGGACAATAAAAAGGAAGAAGGGAAAACTGCGGATTAAAGTAAACAAAAGAGGGCGCCTGGGTAGCTCCATTCATTAAGCTTCTGTCTTCAGCTCAGGTCATGATCCTGGGATAGAGTCCCATGCAGGGCTCCCTGTTCAGCAGGGAGTCTGTTTCTCCCTCTACCCCTCTCCCCCGCTTGTGCTCGCTCTCAAATAATATCAATAAAATCTTAAAATAAATAGACAAAATAGGCACCTCAACCAATCATAACATATATGCCTCATCTGAACCTTGATTCAAACAAATTGTATAAGATTTTATGAGACAACCAGGAAAATCTGAATACTGCCCATTCCATGATTACTAATCAAATTTTGTTACAGTGATATGTGTTGTGTGTAAGAGTCCTTACTTTTTGGAGATTCATTTTGAAATATTTACAAAAGAAATGATATGCTGGAATTTGTTTTAAAAAAAATCTATGTTGAGAACGGGAGGAGGTAAAAAGGATGGTGTATGTATGACACAAAGTTGGTCTAAGTTGATAACTACTGAAGTCGGGTGATGGATTCACAGACTTTCAATATATTATTCACTCTTTTATATATATTTACAGTTTCCACAATAACAAGCTTTTAAAAATTAACCTAGAAAACATTAAGAAATAAAAAGAATCTTACTTCTATAAAAATGTGAACATTTTATTAAAATTACCTGAGAAACTCAGATACTTAATTTTCTTCTAAAGGCTTAATTTCCTTTCATTTAAAGTTTTTAATACTATTTGTTAAAATATTTCTTCTTTATAAAGCAGAATGTAAAAATGGGTCCCTAATCTCTTTATCCATGTAAGTTTTTTTTGCATTTAAAAATAATACAAATAATACATAATAAAAATTTTTTTCAAGTTTTTATTTAAATTCTAGTTAACATATAGGTTAATACTGGTTTTGGGAGTAGAATTCAGTGATTCATCACTTACATATAACACCCAGTGCTTATCACAAGTACTTCCAAGTATTAATACTCATCACCCAGTTATAACTCAGCAAGGACAAGATGCAAAGTAAAAGCTTGGATCTCCCCACAGCTATTCCTCAAAGGTAACCAGTAACCAGTATTCAGTTTTTTTGTTTTGTTTTTTTTTTTTAAGAGAGAGAAAGAGCACAAGTCAGGCGGGGGGCTGAGGCAGAGAATCTTAAGCAGTTTCTTAAGCAGAACTGAGGCCAGCACGAGATTGGATCCCACAACACCGAAGTCATGATCTACGCCAGAATCAAGAGTTGGAGACTTAACTGACTGAGCCACCCAGGCACCCCTGTATTGTTTCTTTTGACTTGTTCCAGAAAACAACAAAGGGAGAAGAAGAAGGAGACTAGACCGAGTAGGTAAACACACACACATTTGTGACATGCATATGTAAATAAAATGCAACAAGAATCACATCGTTCTGCATCTTGCTTCACTTAATAATACACCACATATTAACACATCAATCTACCTCATTTTCTAATGGCACATTATTTCTGTAATATAGATATATGAATATATAGGTACAGATATTATATATACAGAATATTATATATATGTATATATATAGACACAAGATATTATATGTACAGACATAATTCATTTAACTATTCTACTGACAAACACTTAGAATGTTCCATTTTTAAAAAATTATTGCAGAGTGCTAATAAGTGCCCTCCAGAGGCTTTAAAAAAAAATCTAAATTATTTGGGATAACTAGAAGTAAAGAAAGCTTATCACATAAGAATAAAGGTCCATGCACTAAATCAGTGTGTGCAACAGCCAAGATTTCTCCTTAAAAAACAAAACAAAAAGCAAAACAAAAAACACTAGCTGTATGATTATATGAAAAGAGTGATACAATGTATAAACGTTAGGTATGCTTCAGTTTAATATAATTGGTTGTTTTGAATTTTTTTCTAAATAAACATAGAAGTCCAGAAACAGCCTTGTTTTTAAAAAGAGGGGGGAAAAAAAAGAGGGGCACTTGGCTGGCTCAGTCGATAGAGCGTATGACTCTTTTCATACATGTGAGCTCCACGCAGGGTGTAGAAATTACTTTAAAATCCCCCCAAAAAAGAGAGAGAAACCCACAAAAGTCCTACCTTGATGTTCATCATCTTCCTTTGGTGTTTGTTCCAATAATGTGTCCAAAGCTCGGGTATAATCTTTCATTACCCAATAAGCAAGACTTCGCAGGAAAGGATCAGGATGTAATCTTTTGCAATCGAATCCTGAGCCATCTTTTTGGCAACCCAGAATCTTCTGATTTAGGATGGATATATAAGTGGATGAAGTCTCAAATTCAGATTCATACAAACGGGCAATAACCATGGCTAACTGAATATCTTCCATTTTTTCAAGACATACCTGTAAATTCAAATATTAAAAAACTTATTTAATCATTACTTAGAGATATGAAATACTCCACTGATATCCTGAAATCTACCATCTATGTTCTTACAGTGGTGGGAGGGGTGCAGAGGTTGAGACAGTTAGTCAAGCAAATGACTGCTTGATAGGAGATTTAGGAATAACTAGAAGAATAAAAAAACTAAAACTTAGCAGTTCCTGGCTGCTGAGATCATTATTTAATGAAAGATCATTTATAAAATAAGCATAAGTATCAACAACACCTCAGACTTAGGTCAATTAAATTAATAATACTAATTTTAAATTAAATATACTTCTGACATTTGACTTTGTATATATCAGTTCCTCTTATTTCCTAAATACATTTCCACATAAACATAACTATTATTATTTTAAAAGAATCTTCTAATTAAGTAACAAATAACACACAAAATAAAGCCACATATTCTATTTTTACTCTAAGTTTATATTCCAATGTAATTACTCATATAGAGAATTTGAGGTCATTCAGGCAATAAAAGCATCTCTCAATCAACATTTCTCTTCTTCTCCTGATTACCTTCTAGGCTAACCTTCCCATTTAAAAATCATAAATATTTGTTATTTTAAAAAATCATACACCAGAGATAATTTTTGAAAATGTGACTAATTCTAAATGTAGAGAATTTCTTTTTGTTGGATATTTCCTATTTCTTCTATCATTTATTATTTCCAATTATTTCTATTTTTCCTTCACTGGTTTAGATTGTTCATAATGACAAGTATCTTAGGAGGAAGATCTCACAAACTAACATCCATAATTTCTCTTTTTTACGATTTATTCATGAGAGAGGGCAAGCGAGCAGGGGGTGGGAGGGAGGAAGGTCAGAAGGAGAAGGAGAGAGAGAATCTCAAGGTGACTCTCTGCTGATCATGGAGCCTGATGCAGGGCTCGATCTCAGGACCCTGACATCATGACCTGAACCCAAATCAAAAGCTGGACGCTCACCCGACTGAGCTACTCAGGCACCTCCATAATTTCTCTCATAATTAACTGCCAGGCGTATATATCAAAAAATGCAAAGTTTTACCTCTTTATTCATTTTTCAATACCTAAGACAACTATATTACAAAACAATACAAAAACCAATTTCAGTTATCTATGAATTTCATTTAGGAAAAAAAGAACTTAAAGTAGCTGCCTGTCTACCCCAGAGAAGGAGGTTGTGACCTAAACACACTTCAAATAGTTCAGAACCATAAGATGGCTAGGAAGAAAATATTCACATGCCATTTTTTGCCACATATATACTTGAAACGCAATATTCCCTATGTAAAATTTTTCGTTTATGTTTCACACCTGAATTGATTTATAATTTCATTTATCACCACACCGTTATTTCAGTTCAGTGACCTCTGTAGTTATTCTGTCTATAAACAAAGGACAGAAAATTATAGTCTAACTGAACATAATTTAAAAAAAAAAAGCAATCCAGTATATAGAATTACATCGTAATGACCTTTACAAATCTGTAACCTAATTTATTATACACAAGTTTTCTGACTTAAAAAAATTTAATTTATAATCCAAGTAATAAATTTCAATATTACAAACCAGAAAAAAAAAAGAAAATTACAGTCTACTCTACAATATCAGGTTTTCAATCTCCTGCAAGTATCTCACAGCATGTTTTCTTATTTGTACCTCTATGGCATCTTTCAATGAACCAGCTAACAAGAAAAAAGCAGCAGATTGTTCAAAGCGTTGTTTTCCAAGTAAAGAGAAAGCATTTTTCAAAGCAGCTTTACGCCATCTATCTTCATTAAAGTTGTGGCTAAAAAATGTTGTCATCTTTTCATCATGCTGTGACCTGGAAACAACAACACAAGTATTAGTGGTTAAGGGATATCTAAAATATTTTTAATCCTTTGCAGAATATTTTAAAATAACCTCAAATATCCATCTAAAATAACTTCAGTAATAGGTATCTGTTATCAAGCTTCTCTTCACTTGTAGTAAGGAAAGCTCAAATTTCTTGTACATACAGAAGCCGGACACATGGTTTACTTTTCAAAGTGCTTTTATCAACTTTTTTTTTAACAACACCCCACCCTTTAGGTTAAACTGAACCAATATTATACCCATTTTTTGCAGATAAAGGAACCAAAATACAAAAAAGCAAGCTGATCTGATCACACTCATGTATCTAAGTACTTTCAAAAGCATTAGCATCAGAAGATTTGCAGTACAATCTTCGTTACACTAAATCATGTTCATTGTTGAGGCAATTTACCTAAACAGACCCCACACTACTGCTTTCTTCTTCATTGAAAGGTAGAACAACGCAGCATCCAAGGCATCATTGTTTCTCTGAAAGGAAGCTTTGGCAACCTAATGGTAAATAAAATATTCAATTAAATTAACTATTTGCTAAAAGAATTACAACCAATTAACCAACAATTAATGCTTCCCTGCTCTTACACGGCTGATGGTAACCATGGAGATGAGAAAAGGTGGCTCTATTCCACAATCTCTGGTAGCTTAATATATGCTCTGAGAGATAACCATTTGTATGCCAGTAATTATAATAAAAATAATAGCAACCAGCAATTTTACTAATTACTTCTGTGTACCAGGCACCAGTCTGTACCTTTTATTTATCTTACTAAACCACCACAATCCATGAGGATTATCCCCATTTTACAAAGGCAGCAACGGAGACACAGAGAGTTTAAGTGAACTGCCTAAGGTCACAGTAAGGGGTGGAAAAGGTATTAGAACCCAGGTAGTAATAAAACTGTATACCATATGAAACAAAAAAGAAGGCAGAATATTCAACAGATGTGATCTTTTCCTTGAAAACTAAATGTTACAGGTCTTAATGTTTTGTAAAAGCTAAAATGCTAACTTTATAGTCGACGTGATTTCACAATTTAAAGCTCTCTCAACTTACATTGATACAGACATCTGTGAATAAATATCAATTATATACACACATTTAAACAACTACAGAGAAAAATAAGTATTCCAGTGTTTTTTAAACATACTTTTAAAAAAACATTCTTTTCTGGTATTTTTCCAATCAAATTTTGACAATTCTATAGGACTGACACCTTCTTTCTGGCATGTAATTAAAATACAGAAGGTTGAAGCTCCATTATTTTTAAGAGCTTATAAATTTCAGTTCTTAGAAACTCCATGACAAAAAGTCTTAATGAGCACATGACCCATTAATCTCCTTGGAGCTTATAGCTGAAGTTGCTGAATTCATACAGAACCAGTCAACTCAGTGTAAAGTTTAAAAATTAAGCCAATAGCATTATTATACACAATTATACTGTTTTGAACACAATTACCATATAGACAGTATCTTAATTTTTCAAGGATACTTAGATAACTTCTGCAAATCACTAAGTTGAGAGATATAACAATAAAAAACAACAGATGTTTTATTAGCTCACAGTGACTAATGGTGAAGCAGGAAACTACTAACGCATGGGGGGGGAAATCGCATCACAAAAATGCTGTATTCTCAATGCTTGTTTATTTCTCTTCTTTTTTAGTATTTTCTGTGCCTTCGATCATTTAATTTAGTATTTTGATATTTAATAATTTTAGAGAAATTTTTATTCATTTTTAGCTAAGGATTTATAATACATATCTCAAGGCAAAAAATTCATATATCCCTCTGATGCAATTTTAAGAGATAAATTTCTTGTGGAATTAAATCCTATGTACATATCAGAAATAATTATATGACACAACAGATTGTTGACAAGAAATTAAGGAGATCTTTGTAGATAACATCTGAAACATTTCAGAGAAAATATGTCCTCTTTTTTCCATTGCTTTAGAATACAAAAAATTTAATGTAGATACTGTGTTGTTTACCTGCTACAACAATTAACTCTCCCTATACACCAGAAACTATATTATTTGGTTTGTGTGAGAATAAATTCCTTCTTACATTTGTGCCTATTTTAAGGAGAGAAACACCGATTATCTTATTGGCAACTTTACATGTAACAGGAAAATGACTCTTCTGTGCTCACATTTCAAACTGATCTAAGGTCCACAGTGAACACCAGAATCTCAGGATGGAGATGGCACATCCCCACTTCCCTAACCTACCAAATGAAAATTGGCCTGGAGGATATGCATTTTAAGTTTGCCAGCTGATTCTTCTGACACTAAAATTTGATGACTACTACTGTAGAGGAATGAATTTCTCTTGGGAGAAATAAATCTGTACTTCACAAATGTAGTATCATTAATTGTATTTGTGGGAATTTCAATGAGCTCCTACAAGCAATGAGAATTCCACCTTTCTAACCCCAGTAGAGTAGAAAGGGCACAGACTCAGTCTAACACTTACAAATGCCAAGAGCTTGGGCGCATTTACCTAACCTCTCGAGCCCTAGTCCATAGTGTGGAAATGGAGATGGTAACGCAGGGCCAGTAAGATGATTATATGAAATAATTCATGAAAAGCAACTAGCACCAACCTGGCACACAGTAGGTGCTCAAATAACGGTTTGTTTCCACAACACTGAAAGAACTTTCAGCTTCCACTAACAAGTCACTGTACAAATTTTTTTCCAAAGGGAATCTATCAGAAAACGGATTCCAAAAGCCTGTCATAAAAAATTTTGTAGCATGTCTAATTTGCTACCATAGATACATTAAGTGCACACAAATCAAAACCTTTTATCGAATAGTATTTTATGTGTACAGAGGAAGTCTATTTATTAACCTATCCCAGAGAAATCCTTTATACAAAAATAATTTTTATATCTATAATGTACATATCTGATAAGAACTGAAGTTTGCTTTCTAAATTTAGATTTTTGTGTTTTCTTCTGTAAATACTGTTATTGAAATAGAGTTGACATACAATGTTAAAACAGTTTTGGGTGTGTAACAGTGATTCGACAATACTATATGTTATGCAATGCTCACCACAGTAAGGGCAGTCACCATCTCTCACAATAAAATGTTATTATAATCTTATTGACTATATTCCCTGTACTGTACTTTCCATTATCTATGACAAATGTCCAGTTATTTAAAAAAAAAGATTTTTGAATTTTCTCAAACTAGGACACACTTCAACTGATAGCAGAAAATATGCAACTCTATAAATATCATAAACTCAGTATATATGGCAAAAGGCAATTGATATACTACACAGACATTTTATAAAGGTCAAGTTTTCAGAATCTCCAAAAATGTTTATTTAAGAAATTCTCAAGATCTCAAGATGTGTAAACTAATTCCCCACTACAGATCTTCTGGAAGATAATATCTTTTATCCTTTAAAATTTTTTTTTTAACTTAAGCTTCCAAAAGTAAAGTTACCTTTTCAATGCATCTTCGAAGAGTGTTAATATTCCTGACCCACCAACCTATTCCCATAGCTCTTAACTCAGACCACTGAGGATCCCCTCTCTGAATTGCTGGAATCATATTTATCAGTTCTTCTTCAGCCTCAGAATGAAAAGCCCAGGCAAAATGGCAGGTAGACACACCTAAATTGTAAATATAAAATAAGAACCTTCAGAACTCTATCAAAAAAGAACAAAACAATTTTTCACATAGTCATGTATTTATTCATTCATTCTGGAATTTTCAAGCAGAAAAAAAAGAGTAAAAGAGAGGCATCATTCAAGGATTTCACACTATAAGCTTCTAAATACAAGAGCAAAAGCAGAATACACAAAACCAAAAATCTCTTTTTTTTCCAAAGTATTTACTTTTTTTTTCTCTGCAAAAACAGAGACACTAAACTTAATCAGTGGAAAGATATTTGAACATCAAGTCATTTATACGTATACACACCAAACTAATCAACAGTGAAAGCTCTGGTCACGTCAAAATATCTTGGCCTGTGTCCTTGGGTATGTTTTCACAGCAAGCCACTTGCTTGCAGACCATATCCTTCAACACTGAATATTAAAAACTGCCCCATTCATCCCTCTGGCCAAGGAGCTAAATATCATTTCACAGTAAGGTCTAACTTTCAAGACATTTGCAGGGAATAACAACAGTCAGGAGACAACATTGCTCTGCTTTCGGCATCTCGGTTAAAAGTAGTTTAAAGCTGCCTAATACTGATGGTATATGGCAAACTCTTTTTGTCCTGGTAGAAGACTGTCAGGGATCTAGGCGGTCACCATCTGACTTGGGAGTACAAGGGAGTTTATCAACAGTTTAACTACTGATAATACTTTGTTCCACTTGAAGAAGGTGAAGAGGAAACACAAGGGAAATGACGCACACAAATTGATGACAGACAGTGGGAATGCCAGGAAGTACCCAGAGGAACCTAGAAAAGAGGCCAGACTGGTCAAAGTAGCCATCTGTATGGACCCATTTTGGACCTCATGTCTGAAGTCAACGATAGTCACATTACAGTACAGGCTTCTCAATGCTAGAAGACCATCAATGTTACTACGTATAATTTTTTCATTAACTACTACATAGACTTCCAAAATAGTTTTTACAGGTTTTCTAATTATTACTGTTTCACAACAGTTCCTTTAGAAGGTATAAAGGGGAAAACTATTATGACCACTTTTAATAGTATCTTAAGTTTTTAAAATTTCCCATTGTTAACATTTCTAGACAACTGTGCTTGAAATCACAGCATTAAAAAAAAAAATCAATGCAACAAGCCTTGACTGCCACCATAAATTTAGGGGAAAATGGTCAAAATTTACTAACACCAATTTGTAGTTTTTCAGAACCTAAGAGGCAGATTAATTTTCAAATCTTTGCCTGATTTAAGAAATAATCACTACATCAAATAACTGACACTTTGTTTTAGAAGTTGCTATTACATAGCAATGCACACAGTATACCTTTGCTAATAGCAAATTTATAATATAAAGAATAATGTAAAATATATTACATTCTATACCCTTGAATGAAATGTGATTAAATTTTTTTTTGATTAACTAAATTTTTGGTACGATTAAGCAGAAACAAAAAACAAAGAGGTATGTCAGGGGAATTAGGTTCAGAAGGCAAGATTAAAAGAGCAATGAATATATTTGAAAGACTAACTATTTATGTTTATTTTAATATAAACATTGCATTGTAAGTCATATACTCACAAGTAAAGCTGATGTTTCAGGAATATCTGCCAGATAGTAATCCAGTAGATTTGCATACTTGTAGCGTACAGCCACACACCCTGATTTGAGATACAAGGATTTATATCAGCCCCCTATTTTACAGAGTAAAAAATCATAACTACAGAGTTTAAGGTGACCTGCTCCATAGCTTAATACCAAAAAAAAAAAAAGATATAAAGAAGAAAAAGAACCGGGGCACCAACAGGTAGTTATTTACATGTTTATTTTTTGACTACGAGTAGCAGGCTATTCTTTGCAGTTTTCCTCTGTTCTTCTTAGCCTTTCTATCTGTATCCCATCTACTAAACTTCTTCCCTGAACACTGTTCCTAAGATCATCACCTATAGTAGCAGTCACTTATGTCCAGTGTTTTACCTGATCAAAGGGTTTTCAATTCCATAATTGTCATTAAGTGATTTCAGTACCATCTATCATTTAAAACTAAAGTATAAAAGAACCTCCAGATACCATTTTTTAAAAACTAACCAAATGGCACAGATTGTTTAAAATGATAATATCAAGTGTCAACAATGGGTTAAGCTTTGGAATCATCGAACACTGCTTCTAGGAATGTAAGTGAATACAGTGTTTCTGTCTGGGGCAATACTTATCAAGAGTTAAGAAATGTCACTCTTAAATACAGAAAACTGGTGTTTGCTGGAGGGGTGGTAGGTGGGCGGATGGGTGAAACAGGACAGGGATGAAGAGTACATTTGTCTTGATAAACACTGAAAAATGTATGGAAATGATGATTCATTGTATTATACACCTGAAACTAACACTATATTAATTATACTTGAATAAAAAAATACTAAGAGTTACATTCAGAATTTAGAATATCAGCCTGGCAATAAAGTGTTGACTAAAACATTAAAAATAAAAACAACTAGCTTTAAAAAAAAGAGGTAATAAGAATTTTTAAGCCCTCTGATTCAGTAATTCCACTGTTGGAAAAGTAACATGAAGAAATAATCAGATATATACATGAATATTTATATGCAGAGTTATAAGGTCATTCATTACAGTGATCATTCAAAGAGAAAAGAAAACCAGCCAAATCCGTTTCACAAATAAAGGATTAGATAGATGAAATGTAGTTTAGAAACAGGATAGACTATCAGACAGCTGTTTAGAATTATATTTTCAAAGAACATTTATGAGGGTAAAGGGTAAGTGCTATGGGTAAGAATAACAAATTATAAAGCCTGGTATTCTAGTTCCTACAATACTAAAGCAGTATTTATGGGCCTGTGTCCAGGATGCTGCTTTCAAAAGGAACATAGTCTAATGAAGAATGCACTGGGATGGGATTCTAGTTCCAACCTCTATTAATAAATAGCCCTATATCTTGGGCAGGTCACTTTATAGTTTCAGTTTTTAATTTTTTTTATTTTTATTTTTATTTATAAAGATTTTATTTATTTATCTGACACAGAGAGAGAGATTACAAGTAGGCAGAGAGGCAGGCAGAGAGAGGAGAGAGGAGGAAGCAGGCTCTCTGCTGAGCAGAGAGCCCGATGTGGGCCTCGATCCCAGGACGCTGAGATCATGACCTGAGCCGAAAGCAGAGGCTTTAACCCACTGAGCCACCCAGGCGCCCTCAGTTTTTTATTTTTGTAAAGATTTTATTTATTTATTCACGATAGACAGCAAGAGAGAGAGAAAGAGGGATGCAGACAGAGGCAGAGGGTGAAGCAGCTCCCCACAGAGCAGGGAGTCCGATGTGGGGCTTGATCCCAGGACCCTGGGATCATGACCTGAGCCAAAGGCAGACGCTTAAGCAACTGAGCCACCCAGGTGTTCCTAGTTTCAGTTTTTTAATCTGTAAATTAGGGGCTGACACAAATCCTTACACCTCAAATCAGGGTGTGTGGCAGTACACTACAAGTATGCAAATCTACTGGATTACTATCTGGCAGATATTCCCGAAACATCAGCTTTACTTGTGGGTATATGACTTATAACATAATGCTTATATTAAAATAAACATAAATAATAATACATAGGGCAAAATTCCACATAATTTTTAAAGAAAAGATATCAGAGGTCAAAGAAATTCAGGGCCACTCTTTTATGGCCTTAGGCATACCAGGTTTACTCCTAAACTACTATGACTTCAGTGAGTAAAGTCTGAGAAACTGAGAGAGAAGAGCCAAAGTCACAGAATAGAGCTGAAAGAGGCACAGAAGTAGGGTCAGTGGGCACCATGTGACAGGAAGATCTTAAGGCTAATGATAAGTATGCATTTAATGACTTAGCTAATTCTTCTACCCAAATATACATACAAATATTTCACTACAATTATGAAATATAACTTGTTCAAAGCTTCAAACAAGGAGTTAAATACCTTGATGAAGTAGCTGTACTCGGTATAAAGGAGGCAGCGATGTCAAAAGGCATGTGTGCAAACGCATAGCTAGTAAGTATCTCAAACCACACTCATCTAGTGTGTCTCTTCCTGCAAAGCAAACAGAAAATATGTTTCAGGAAAAAGGTCACATACCAATAAAAAATTAGGAAATAAGCATTAAATTCAACAATAACAATTTACACAAAGTATGTATTTGAGTGTATTCCTTTGTCTAACACTTAAATATTTTTAAAAAATATATCTTTACAAAAAATATTTGTAAATACTAAAACTCCTAAATAAAAAATGAAGAAAATATAATTATTTATTAGTATAGGTAATAACAGTACTTATAGCTACTCAAAATAAATGAAACCCTGAAATCCAATAAAAATATATTAACTATAGTACGCTAGGTACATTCTTAAGAAGCATTTCCTATGTGAAATCAGAGATTTCAAAGACAGGAATTACATATATAAAATGAAATCACTTGTTTACTACCATTATTAATAAAAAAAGATAATATTTTCTAGTCTGGTTAGCTCAACTGATATACAGTACTATGAAAGATTTAAAATCCGATTCCCTAGGCTAGTTTTACAAAGCTAAGGTTGAACCTTAACCTAATTTCACGAACTTACTCCTACTTAAAAGTTGCACAAATGTATGAAAGCGTGGTGGGTTTAATTAAAATTATAGCCACTGTTGGACAAAAGCAACGCAAAAGTCTGAACAGCACCCAGCCCAGTAACTGCCACTTAGGAAGTACTAAGAATGTTAAATCAAGTAATATTTTCTAGGAGAAAATAAAATGTTTTAAATTCTCAAAGTTCAAGTTCCAGCTCTACTTCCCATTAGCTATCTTCATTCATCCCTTCATTTATTTAACAAATCAAGTATCTACTACAGTTGAGGCACCGTTTAGGTGCTGAGGATTTGGCGGTGAATAAGACAAAATCTCTCCTCTCATGGTGCTTACATTTTAGGAGACAAAAGCAAACAACAAACATCAAGCAATGTGTCTGGTGGCAAGTAATGCTCTGGAGAGAAACAAAAAGCAGGCCTGACAGAAAGAGAGTACTGGAGCAAGAGGGTTCTATTTTATATAGGATAGCCAGGGAAAAACTTTCCAAGTAGATGATGTTTCAGCAGAAACCTGAGGAGGTTAGGGAATGAGCCAGGCATAAATTTGGAAAACGAACAGTCCACACAGAGAAAACAAAATGTGCAAAGACCTTGAGACAGGAATGTGTCTAGTGTCTTTCTGGGACACAAGGAGGTCAGTGAAAATGAACGCAGATCACATGGGTCCTCGTGGACCTCTGTAAGGATCTGGCTTCTATTCTAAAATAAGATAGCAAGTCACTGGTGTATGCTGAGCAGAGGAGAGATTAAATGCGATGAATCACTTGATCCTACATGGAGAACAGACTGAGGTGACAAGAATGAAGCAGTTTTGGAGACTTTGTCAAAAACCAGGCAGGAGGTGACAGTGACCTGGACTGGAGTGGTAATAGGAGGAGTGGTGAGAAATGACTGGATCCTAGATATAGGAGAACTGGTGGCATTTGCCCAAAGACTAGAATATGGGCCATGGGAGGAAGAAGAATCAGGAATGCCTTCAATTCCACTGGGAAGGATTCACTTACTTAGAATCCACTGACTGAGACGTGCAACATACTTAAACTCTGAGCTCAGTTTCCCACCTGTGAAATGGAGACATTAACTCCTATCTTAGCTACCTCATGAAAGGGCACTGTGACCAGAATGAGCCATTTTGAAATGCCCAGCCTATCATATAGTTCTGAATCAGAGAGTTTAAAACCATTTTCATGGATTGTGGCCTATTTTCTTGATATCCCAGAGTAAAAACTCTAAAGTTTTCAACAAAGGCTTAATTAAGACTATTGCAGGGACAAAACTGCTACCACTCATACAGGAATTCAGTCAAGTGTCAGGATATGAAATCAATGCACAGAAATCAGTTGCATTTCTATATACCAACAACAAAACAGAAGAAAGAGAAATTAAAGAGTCAATCCCATTTACAATTGCACCCAAAACCATAAGATACCTAGGAATAAACCTAACCAAAGAGGCAAAGAATCTGTATTCAGAAAACTATAAAGTACTCATGAAAGAAATTGAGGAAGACACAAAGAAGTGGAAAAACATTCCATGCTCATGGATGGGTAGAATAAATATTGTGAAAATGTCTATGCTACCTAGAGCAATCTACACATTTAATGCAATCCCCATCAAAATACCAGCAATTTATTTCAAAGAAATGGAACAAATAATCCTAAAATTTATATGGAACCAGAAAAGACCCCGAATAGCCAAAGGAATGTTGAAAAAAAAAAGCAAAGTTGGCGGCATCACAATTCCAGATTTCAAGCTCTATTACAAAGCCGTCATCATCAAGACAGTATGGTACTGGCACAAAAACAGACACATAGACCAGTGGAACAGAATAGAGAACCCAAAAATGGACCCTCAACTCTATGGTCAACTAATCTTCGACAAAGCAGGAAAGAATGTCCAGTGGGAAAAAGACAGTCTCTTCAACAAATGGTGTTGGGAAAACTGGTCAGCCACATGCAGAAAAATGAAACTGGATCATTTCCTGACACCACACACAAAAATAGACTCAAAATGGATAAAAGACCTCAATGTGAGAAAGGAATCCATCAAAATCCTCGAGGAGAACACAGGCAGCAACCTCTTCGACCTCAACCGCAGCAACTTCTTCCTAGGAACATCACCAAAGGCAAGGGAAGCAAGGGCAAAAATGAACTATTGGGACTTCATCAAGATTAAAAGCTTTTGCACAGCAAAGGAAACAGTCAACAAAACCAAAAGACAACTGATAGAATGTGAGAAGATATTTGCAAACGACATATCAGATAAAGGGCTAGTATCCAAAATCTTCTAAGAGCTTCTCAAACTCAACACCCATAAAACAAATAACCCAGTCAAGAAATGGGCAGAAGACATGAACAGACATTTCTCCAAAGAAGACATCCAAATGGCCAACAGACACATGAGAAAGTGCTCAACATCACTCGGCATCAGAGAAATACAAATCAAAACCACAGCGAGATACCACCTTACACCAGTCAGAATGGCTAAAATCAACAAGTCAGGAAATGACAGATGTTGGCGAGGTTGCGGAGAAAGGGGAACCCTCCTACACTGTTGGTGGGAATGCAAACTGGTGCAGCCACTCTGGAAAACAGTATGGAGATTCCTCAAAAAGTTGAAAATGGAGCTACCCTACGACCCAGCAATCGCACTACTGGGTATTTATCCTAAAGACACAAAGGTAGTGATCCTCAGGGGCACGTGCACCCGAATGTTTATAGCAGCAATGTCCACAATAGCCAAACTATGGAAAGAACCTAGATGTCCATCAACAGATGAATGGATAAAGAAGATGTGGTATATATATACAATGGAATACTATGCAGCTATCAAAAGAAATGAAATCTTGCCATTTGCAACGACATGGATGGAACTGGAGGGTATTATGGTGAGCGAAATAAGTCAATCAGAGAAAGACAATTATCATATGGTCTCTCTGATATGAGGAACTTGAGGGGCAGGGTGGGGGGTTGTGGGGGGTAGGGAGGGAAAAATAATGAAACAAGATGGGATGGGGAAGGAGACAAACCATAAGAGACTCCTAATCTCACAAAACAAACTGAGGGTTACTGGGGGGTGGGAGGGTAGGGATAGGGTGGATGGGTTATGGACATTGGGGAGGGTTTGTGCTTTGGTGAGTGCTGTGAAAGGTGTAAGCCTGATGATTCACAGGCCTGTACCCCTGGGGCAAAGAATAAAAATAAAATTAAAAAAAAAGACTATTGCAGGGAGAATCTTGCTCTACTGCACACAACACCTCATAATCATTAGGACTTAACTAACATGTTTAGAAAATAGGTCACAGGCAAAAGCTTCTAAGGTCTCTAGTTATTTTAATCTACAAAGAGAAAACTTTGGGGATATATTATAAGGATATAAACCTATATGAAGAGATATTCCAACTAGCTTTGAGGAACAGTCTTTTTTCTTCAAATTTAGAAATCTTGTGAAATAGAAGGAGTACAGGCTGGGAGGCAATGAGGTATCCACTACCTGCATGACCTTGTATGTCACTTAATCTCCCTAAGGATCAGTGTCTTCATCTATAAAATTTAGTATAATAATAGCTACCTACCAGAAGATTGTTGTGATAATTAAGTATGATAAAGTACATAAAGTGCCTGGCACATAGCAACTGTTCACTCCTCCACAATATTTACTGAATGAATGAATGATCAATAATTTTCGGTTTCCTTGGCTAATGCCATCATTTACAATCAACACCATTACCTTCAACTATCTGCATAAAAGAGAATGGAATCTAGTTTCAGGAGACAGCCAAAAATGTTCTGGTTACAGAGCAAATTAATCAAGACACAAATTATAGTAAGATGTATTAAAACCTCTTCCTTAGGAGACGCTTCAGAGAAAAATAGGTTACTGTAAAAAAAATATTTATACCTAGAAATGGGAAGATGAACGAGTTGAGTTCATGAGGTCCCTTTATAAGCCTCATGGTTCAATACACTAAAATTATCAAATGGGCCATTATTATTACTAAAAGTAAAATAAAAATTAAAATAAGCCATAGGAGTCACTATGTTTGAAAAAACAAGACTATATAGATCTAAAATGACACAAAGCTTTCAGAGTAAAAACTCATGTGTGAATGCACACAGATATCACAAATCCATGAAGTCATATGTGCAAGTCATAGCCTATCCCAACTGTCTTTTCTTTCACAATTAATCATATTACACAGCAGTAATTATTTACTAGAGAGATCTTTTCACTGCAAGGTTTAAAGAAAGACTGCAACTTAATATGAGTTATTACATACATTATACAAATGGTTCTATTGATGATAACTTTGTAAATTTTAGTGGGATTATTTACCTGAATAACTCTTATCTCTGTTTTCATCAAGCTCCGTACTGGTGGTAGCCACCGTATCAGCCAAAGCTACGAGGAACATCTGCTCCAAACGGGTAAGGCCTGGTAGACTTGAGTGCATTAGATGACTTGAAAGTACCCTGGCATGTTCTTGGCCAAAGTAAGCAGGTCCATATTGAGAAAGATTTATTACTTTTGATTTGTTTTCTCTCTGTTCTGGCTCTAAATCTATATCATCTGTAGTTATATCCTGGATTTGGAACAGCTCTGAATACTGATCTTCTGGTTCACTTTTGGTATGATCTTCATAGCTCGGGGGTATTTTCGTACTTTCTTCTGAAATTCTGTAGGTTGTATCTTGATCCGCAGCAAGCAGTGCATATAACGGTAGTGGAGGAATAGAATCTATCTCAGTATAATCTCGAGTACCGTCCTTTCCTATTGTGACAGTATCCTTTGCCGTACTGCCACTTACACTAATGGTTCGGGAAAGATGTCGCTTAGTCCCTTCTCCAGCATCAGCATCTCTAACTATTGCAACTTCACCTGCAATGCATTTCACTAAATGAGAGAGAATAGCTTTAGCCCTTCTAACTTTCCCTAAATCCATCAATTCTAACAGCTGAGTTGGATGATACTGAGGGAGAGTAGGGGAAAGTACATGTGCGGCCTCAAATAAGCCTCCATCCTGAACCACAGTTGGTGAACAAAAAACATCATCAGCAATAGCTGTACCTTCAACAATACTTTTTCTTGACAACATACTAAATTTAAAGGCAGAATGATCTTGTATGGCTGTCTCTTCTGCATCAGGACTATCGGCTTCAATGTCTCCAAATTTGACAGCGTGCTTCCACTGTGCATACACGTGCATTTCACAATCCATGCCTACCACCAATATCCCATCTCTCACCCAGGAGAGAGAAACAGGCAGCGAAGGTGTACCATCAACAGAAGACACCAAGTCTATAGATCTAAGAAGAACCCATCTTGACCTAACTCCTTGCTTGATACTACCACCTAGTGGTAAAGTAATGACAGCTACTCCATCCTTACTATTGATTTGCTCAGTCACAATTCCTGAAAGTCGCCCATACATGAAGATATTAGCACCAACTCCCACTGTGAGAATGTGGGAGCCATCTTCTTTTGAAACCCAGTCCAAATGTACTAAGTGTTTGATATTTGGAATAAGGTATCTATCCTTGCTCAAAAGTGCATCTGATTTGCTGTACACAAACAGATTACTGTCAACACTGACCCTTGAATCAAGGACACTCCCAACCTTGACCAAATCATCAAGATGAATTGTTTGTTCTAAAACCCATTCTGATCCTCCTGTAGATTCACATTCAAAGATGCAAACATGCATGGAAAATTCTTTAGAAACAAAACCATTGTGGTGGACAGGCTGTTTGTAAGCCACGGCAAGGCGACCCGTGTATGAACAGCTAACAGCAACTGGTCTTCCCACAATGCTCACTGTACTGCTGTTATCTTCTCCTTCATCATTCATCAAGGGCCATCTCCTCCAATGGTAAGTTTCCTTCTCATTACTTTTACACTGTAGGTTGGCTTCCATACTACACTTCCAGAAGCGTACTTTATTGTCAGAACAAGTCGTAACCACTAAATAAGGGGCAAGGCACACCGGATAAATTGAAGAAGAACTCAGATGGCCTTAAAAAAGAAAAAGCAGATAGTCATGATAATAGAACCACAAGATAAAATGCTAACAATCAAGTTCTACAATGTGATAAATCCAAAGCCACTATAAGCTTCTTTATTATAATTCTGCAAACCACCCTTAACTGGTGCTTTACATTAAGCATCCATTGGCCAAGGTATCATCTATACAAGCCTTGAACAGCCCATTGGTGAAATCAAATATAAGCAATAATAGTCACTTAATTAGTTTTTAGGTGATTAAGTTTAAATGAGGTGAATATTCCATAAAATAAAACTCAAACACAATAAAACAAGTCTACCCGTTATCACTAAATCTGTTACCTGCTATAGCTTACATATGCCTTACCCACGTGCCTCACTGAACTTTCAGTCTCCACTTGTTATGACTTTCATCAGAGATGCTTAAGTCATCACTATAGTTTCCCATTCAAATTCCCCTAACCTGGTCCTGAATAATCTAGACCCTAAGTCTGCCCCTACCATCAAAATGTTTTCAGACAGCTAAACAGACTGCTAGATCTCACCATTTTTACTAAGGTTAATTTGAACTCTCTTAACACTGAACCAGAATCCTCATATTTATTCCTGACTGCCAAAGACCAACACTGCTCATCCACTGTCAACTATAACGTGAGGAGTAACAGTGATTAGGATTGGGGTCAGAAGACCTGGATTCAAGTTCTAGTCCATCAATAACTCTGCAACACTGGGAAAGCCACTTCAACATCTGAGCCTTTTCCATTTAAATATTAGGGGTCATGTTACTACTTCCCCTGGAGTGTTACTGTCAAGTAACATATTTACAAAGAGTCTGCAAAATATAATTTATTATATTATCAATTCTGATAAACCTGAGTATACCCCAAACTTTCTAAATACTTTGAAAGACCAAAAACTGGCCCAGATATGCACCTGCCACAAAAGCCCAGAGTAAACCATTAATGTGATCTTTCCAACTCTGAGTTCAAACCTATCTTGTGGATAAATAAAAGAAACCTCATAATGAAAATCATTCACCAGTCCTGAACCTCCAATTTCACTTCCCAAAAATACTATTCTGGGAACTCTTTCATTATAGTTCTACAAGTGACAGATCATTTTAAATACACCCACCAGGGCACCTGGGTGGCTCAGTGGGTTAAAGCCTCTGCTTTCGGCTCAGGTCATGATCTCAGCGTCCTGGGATCGAGGCCCGCATTGGGCTCTCTGCTCAGCAGGGAGCTGGCTTCCTCCTCTCCCTGTCTCTCTGCCTGCCTCTCTGCCTACTTGTAATCTCTCTCTCTCTGTCAAATAAATAAATAAAATCTTTAAAAAAAAATAAAATAAAAATAAATAAATAAAGAAAGAAATAAAGAAAGAAATACACCCACCCTCCAAACGATCTTACTGCCTTGTTAAACTCAGTACCATTTGGGCTAGCCAAACCATAATCTTGTATCCTACATATATTCCCCACAGTACCTGCCAACTTCTGCTCAAACATATTTAATAAAGGTGATATATGATTAGCACAAAGTGGATGAACAGCCTCAACTTAAAAAAAATTTCAATGATTTGCAAATGAACACATTTGCTCTTTGCAATTGTACTATCATATTATTCCCATTTATAGGAAATCATAGTGCGGGCAAGACACTTCACATTAAAACATCATTTTCTGTCAGGCTGATTACATTTATCATAGGAAACTTTCTAATAGACATGTTTCTAAACAGATACATCATTACTAGAAAATTACAATTGTCCACGTAACACATATTTCAGGAGGATTCGTCCATTTTACCCACTGAAGGCCACTCTGACCTACAACTGCCCAGTCTTCAAGTTACCTTACCTGCGGAAGGCGTTGCTCTTATTACTTCAACTCCTTCTGGGAGATCAAGAGGTTGGCTATAGACCAGTCTAGAACTCAGAATAAGTTTGCTAGCAGTTTGTAGATTGGCAATTGAGGCAGAGTGTGGCATGGGGCTCACACTAGGAGAAGTTTCTGGAGAAGAGTCTACATTCTTCTGTCCAGGAACTGAAAGTAGACTCTCTGAAGCTTCTGAAGCTTTAGCTTTGAAGATAAATTATGAAATATATTATAATCATCACTATACACATTAGCTAGAATACTTGGTTATCATTAAGAAACGTGGTTTTTTAAAAGTACTCTGGAGACAAGGTCCATTTTCCGACTTTTGCTCAGTTACCTCGACAGACTTTTTTTTCCCATTTTATTCTTAGCATCACCAACTCCAATCAAAGAGACTTAATTACGACATATAAAAACTAGAAAAAAACCTCAAGTTATTTCGTCCAATGTTTTCAACCTTTAAAAAGTATCAAAAGCTTGAAGTGCCTGAGTGGCTCAGTTGGTCAAGTGTCTGACTCTTGGTTTCGACTCAGGTCATGATCTCTTGGATCAGGGGATCCAGCCAATGGTCAGGATCCGCACTCAGTGGGGAGTTGGCTTGGGGATTCTCTCCCTCTGCCCCAGTGCCCCCACCCCCAGCTCGTGCGCGTTCTCTCTCTCCAAAATAAATAAATAAATCTTTAAAAAGTATCAAAAGCTTGAGGAGAAACTTGTTACCATGCAGATTCCTAGGCCTCCACCACAGGAAGACTGATTTAGTTGTTTTACTATAGAGCCCAGAAATCTGCATTAATAAGCGGCCCAGGTATTTCTGAAACAGAGCACCATGAATCAAACTTTGAGAAACAGCAAGCTATTGCCTCACGTAGTACATGAAAGAATTTAAGTTTAGAGAGCTTAATGACTTTCCTACAATCATATAACTAGCTAGTGGCAAAGAAAACACTAAAATACCAGCCTCTTGACTACCAAGCCCTGCAACAAGATGATTTAAAAAATAAATGCAAAAAATAAAAGTTCTAAACAAATTTAAGATGGTGTTAGCTGACTGGCTTGCAGCCCACTGATACCCGAAACATGCAGAGCATGACCTTCCTCGAGGAACTCACAGCCACCTTAATGCCTTAATGTTTACGTTTTATTAAAGACTAAAAGTAACCTTAGCAGCAGCGAGCCCCCCAAGGTCCTAAAACTCTTGCTTCAAAAATTCTTTAATTCCTCAGAAACATACTTAATCTCTATCGCCCCTCCCTCCACAAACTTAAAAGTATATAATCAGTCACTCCTTACAATCCTAGGGCAGTACCATTGGTCCTTTCCTCATGCTATAATAAAATCACCTTTTTGTACCACAAAAAAAGGGGGGGATGGATATCAACCTGTCTTCTTCCCAAGAGTTCCAGGTTTCACATAAGAGTGGAATATAAATCTCTAAGCAGATTCAGTTACCTGTGCTTCTGCTACATGAAGGATATTTTGAATTACATTTATTTATTTGTGGGCCTGTCTCCCTCCATTAGACTGCGAATTTCTCAAGGGCAAGGATGATGCTTACTTTATATATCTCAAGAAGCATCAGAATAGTAAGAGATATTGAGTAATCCCCTTTTGCTTCTGGTGGATGTTAAATATATCAATCTATTTTAGAATGGCAGGCCACTAGACGAGAAATATGAAAACATTTTCCACAAAATGGAATGAGACTACAAACTTCCATCAGTACTCAGGAGAAAGAAGTACTACTCCTGGCCCTATCCCTAACTAGGTTGTCTCCTCAAACAAGGCACTTCACCATCTCTGGCTATTTTCTCAGCTGCAAAATAAGGCTAAGCTGTATTACTTCTCTTCCTGTAAACCAAACACTTTCCTAATGCATTATTCTCATGCTAAGAAAGAAACTAAGAGCAGGGGAAAAAAGTAAGGGCCTTTAGAGACAAAAAACCTGATTTTGAAACTTGGTCCTAAGACAAACTAGATGTGGGACTTGATCAAGTTACTTAATATTATTCCATTAGTAAACTGGGGATAATGTCTGTCTCACACGTATAAAGCACTTATCTCAGCGCCTGGCCCATTAGAGGTAGTCAACATGTTCCTTCCCCATCTAAATTTAAGCCTATCATTTCATTCTCTACCCAGATTTTCAACATACTGATAAATTCAAGTATTAGCTGTGAATGACAGCATACATTAGGCTAACTCTGCTGCGAATGTTAGAACCAAAAGATAGATGCTTTCTGTTGCTGTTGAAGAGAGAATATTATTTGTTTGCTTCTATTGTTGTATTGTTTGTGACCTTTTACTGCTAACAGAAACAGATAAGCAAGAAACTCTACATGCCCTGGCTTTAGGGGAACAACAGTGGGAAATTTCCCTCATACACAGTGGGGACAGAGGGAATCACAATCTTCCTGTCCTACCCCAAGGATCTGTTACTACCTCTATTAATCTCTTCAGAACTGTTCCTGGTTCTGTTTCCAACCCTAGAAAATACTATATTCTCTGGTGAGTTAAAAATTCTCCTCTTGACAAGCTGGTTTTAGATGGTTCTACTCTTGCATTTTTGTGAAAAGGCATGTAACACCAAAATGAACTTCAAAGGCTTTGAAAGAATGTTTGGATTCCTGCTGCCTCAAGAAAGAAGGCAGGCTCACACAAGATGTGTGATAAGTGATGGGTGTTATACACAATTAATGAATCACTGAACACTACATCGAAATCTAATGATGTACTGTATGTTGGCTAATGGGACATGATTAAAAAAAGGAAGAAGATTAGGCTCAGATGGGCACAGGTAAACATTATATCAAATCATGTGGCTTTTCTAACCAGAGAACTGCTAATAGTTAGAACTGCTATTTACAGAGTTATGTGATAATGTGAATTACAAAGGGAACGACAAATATTAGTTGAATGTATTAAATGTTTAATGTGTATAAAATCAGTTAAATTATATAACCACCAGAAAAAAATAGAATCTTTTAAAAACTTAAATATTTTGAGATAAAAGCAGATTCAGTTTCATAAGACTATCTGTGCAATTCATTTTAACAATTGTCTCTCAGAAAGTAAATTTCTGTTCTAAAAAGAAGGATCCAAGTTCAACTTCTCTGCTTCATACTACAGATTTTCTAATTTGCTAAGAAATCAATATGAATGTGTACAGCAAGAACATAACTAATGTAACTTGTAACTGTTGGATTTCCTAATGTTTTACAAAAACAGCTCAACTTATGAGCTTCAGATGCTCAATCGTATTTTTATAAATAGCAAATCTGCTTCTCTAGTGATTATTTTTAAAATTTATTTAAATTCAATTAGCTGTCATTAGTTTTTGTGTAGTGTCCAATGTTGCATATAGTTGCATATAACACCCAGTGCTCATTACATCACGTGCCCTCCTTAATGCCCATCCCCCAGTTACCCCATCCCCCCCCCACCTCCCTTTCCACAACCCTCAGTTTGTTTCCCAGAATCAAGAGTCTCTCATGGTTTGTCTCCCTCTCTGATTTCTTCCCATTAATTTTTCCCTCCCTTCTTCCACTATGATCCTCTATGTTCTTATATTCCACATGAGTGAAACCATATAATTGTCTTTCTCTGATTGACTTATTTCACTTAGCATAATACCCTCTAGTTCCATCCATGCTGATGTAATGATTCTAAAGCTAAGTACATTATGTCAGGTGAACATGTGTATTAATCCACAGAAAAGTGCCATATTAATTCTACGGCCAAATGGATTTATAGAGACATAATGTCTAGAACAGACTCATAATAAGCATTCAATAAATATTAACTGAAAAAATAAATTCATCAGACTTTTTAAAAATATGTCTAATGTGCCCACAGACTGGTTTGGTTTTAGCTTAACCTGTTTCATCAATTATTTATGATCTTGTAATTAAAAGCTTGGCATATCCGTTTTTCAGTCCAGCAACTCTATTTGTAGTTCACTGGATCTTCATTTTAAAGAATTAACCAATCTAAAACAGATTCAATAAAATGAATTTATTTCACATCATCTCTGCATAAAATTATAATATAATTACTTACCTAAGCATGCTTGTACAGATTTAAGATGAAGGTGCCACATATGAAGAATAGAGTAATTATTGCTGTCCTTTTCAATCACTACTAGAAAGAACTTTTCTGAAAATGGTGGTGGACGATATCCTATTGTTCAAAAGAAAAGTGTATTTAAGTTATATTTCTATCGGGTTAAAAGAAAGACACTTTTAAAAAACTTCTCTTGATATGTATACAGGTTGGGAGGAAGAGGGAAAAATAGATATTTAGGAGTTTTATGTAATTTTTGTGCCAAAAGTTACGTAGCTATCAAAGACTAATGGGACTATGTCAAAAGTACACAAAAGCCAACATGAAGGTATACCTATTGGTCAAAGATGAGGAACCTTCATACTGTTTTCCACAGTGGCTGTGCCAGTTTACATTCCCATCAACAGTGCATGGGGTTTCTTTTTCTCCACATCCTTGTCAACACTTGTTATTTCTCATGTTTTTTATTTTAGCCATTTTGACAGATGTGAGGTAGTATCTCATTATGGTTTCAATTTAAAATTCCCTGATGAATGATGCTGAGCAAAAACTTTCTTTAAAAATGAAAACCCATAATGACAACTCATTGGACATGAGCACTGCTAGAGCTCTAGTTTTATCTCTGAATATCACACACTATTAAAAAGAACAGTCTGGAGTGATGACTCCATTCTTGCAAAGGATATCTACAACATGAGCCTAGGAGAACTTACAGTGCCTGAAAGAAAGTAAAACAATAATAATAATAAGGCTGCATCAAAAGGACTTACAACCAACTTGAAAGGGTCCTCACTAGCCTAATATAGGACAATGTGAGCATTAAAAAGAATAACGACTGAAAACTGACTGAAATATGCTAAGTACATAAAAATCCATGAGTGATGAGTACCTCTCTGTACCTATATTATTCTTCAATAAAGAGTTTTTTAAAAATGGATTCATAATGATACTCAAAAGAAAAAGAAAGCTAAACAACAACAGTAATATATTCATCAGTAATCTCTGGTGACAACTTGGGCACAAATTCCCTCTTCTGAAATTGGTAATTAAAGGGAAAGAACTAAATACTTACCCTGCCTTTCCTAAAAATAACTCTGTATTTCTAAGTAACCAGGTAGCGCTAGTTGATAAGGGAAAGCTTTTCTTTAAAAATACTTTCCTGCTAATAAATAATGAGAACTGATAAAGTTAGGAAATTTGTAATTTTTAATCTTTAATGAAATAATGGGTTCAAAAACAACATTAATTGAAGAAACCATAATTTCTTCGTGTAGTAGACTGCAGCAAACATTACACTGGAACCACCACCTGATCTTCTGCATTCTTGGTATCACTACAAACATCCTAAGGGATGTTCTTTCTTATGTCCTTCTATGAAGGACACAGCATCACCTAGGAAGTTGAATCTGGATCTAATAAAATCTACACAGGTTATCTGCTGAAAGGAGAAAGTCTGAATAACACCATAAGTAACTAGTTAACCAAATTCTTATAAAATAACTTTCTCTAAAACATATAAATGGCATGATGAGAATATAAATGGTGAGTCACTTTAGATTAACAGACCCTTAATGAAATACAATGTATAGACTTTGGATATGGATCCAAACAATTGAAAACCAAGTAACTTTTGACATTTTTGAGATAACTGAATAAATATGGACTAGTTATTCTACGATTCTGAGGAACTTTGTCATTTATCAATGTGATAATAGCACTCATTTAAGGAAGTCATTTTTAGAAATGCATGTGAAAGTACATAGGAGTGAAACAACATGATGGCTGGGTTTGTTACATTATATTTCAGGAAGGGGCGCCTAGGTGGCGCAGTTAGTTAAGCGGCTGACTCTTGATTTTGGCTCAGGCTATAGTTTTGGGGTCCTGGAATTGAGCCTTGCATCAGGTTCCACGCTCAGCGGGGAGTGACTTCAGGATTTTCTCTCTCTCTCTGCCCCTCCCCCCTCTTTATCTCTCTCTCTCTCTCTCTCTCTCTCTCTCTCTCTCTCTCTCTCAAATAAATAAATTTTTTAAAATTTTTTTCAGGAAAATAGGATAAAGTAAAACAAAATCTTAAAATCTTTACAGATTTTATTTACTTATTTGACAGAGACATACAGCAAGAGAGGGAACCCAAGCAGGGGCACAGGGAGAGGGAGAAGCAGGCTTTCCACCAAGCAGGAAGCCCAATGCAGAGCTCAATCCCAGGATCCTGGGATCATGACGTGAGCCAAAGGCAGACACTTAATGACTGAGCCACCCAGGAGCCCCAGAATCTTAAAATCTTTAAACTATGCACTCTACTTTTGTCTGTAATTGGCATTTTTTTCTTCTTTTTTTTTTTAATCTGTGTCATTGATAAATGATTGGGAAATACAGAAGATATCCAAACCTTTAAAACCACTGCTGTGGGGACATATTAATGTAACTATGTCCTTAGACTACTTTTTTTTTAAATTTTATTAACATATAATGTATTATTTGCTTCAGGGGTACAGGTCTGTGAACCATCAGGCTTACACCTTTCACAGCACTCACCATAGCATATACCCTCCCCAATGTCCACAACCCAGCCACACTACGCCTACCCCCCCAACCCCAGTAACCTTCAGTTTGTTTCTTGAGATTAAGTCTCATGGTTTGTCTCCTTCCAGATCCCATCTTGTTTCATTTCTTCCCTCCCTGCCCCCCACGACTCCCAGCCCTGCCCCTCAAATTCCTCATATCAGAGAGATCATATGGTAATTGTCTTTCTCTGATTGACTTATTTCGCTTAGCATAATACCCTCTAGTTCCAACCATGTTGTTGCAAACGGCAAGATTTCATTTCTTTTGATGGCTGCATAATATTCCATTGTATATATAAACCACATCTTCTTTATCCATTCATCTGTTGATGGACATCTAGGTTCTTTCCATGGTTTGGCTATTGTGGACATTGCTGCTATAAACATTCGGGTGCATGTGCCCCTGAGGATCACTACATTTGTATCTTTAGGGTAAATACCCAGTAGTGTGATTGCTGGGTTGCAGGGTAGCTCTATTTTCAACTTTTTGAGGAACCTCCATACTGTTTTCCAGAGTGGGTATACCAGCTTGCATTCCCACCAACAGTGTAGGAGGGTTCCCCTTTCTCCACATCCTTGCCAACATCTGTCATTTCCTGACTTGTTAATTTTAGCCATTCTGACTGGTGTGAGGTGGTATCTCACTGTGGTTTGATTTATATTTCCCTGATTCTTCTTAATTAAAAGAGAAATTAGAAGGGTGTCTGGTAGACTATGAGACTCTTGACTTCAGGGTCATGAGTTCAAGCCCCATGTTGGGCATGGAGCCTATTTAAAATTAAAAAGTTTTTTTAATTTAAAAAAATTCAAAGAGACACTAATTTTGTATTAAAACTCAAAGTACAAAATAAGGCAGGGGCAGGGAAGAAAGAACTTTTGCCTATCAAGTCCTTTAAGAAAATAGCTATAAACTCAAGAAGAATATCAAAGAAACTGCACAAAAGCTAAAGGAAAACCAAGAAAGGCACTAGGAAATCTTTTGGCCTAATTTTGCAATGATGTGAAGATATTTCATTAAAAATATTATAATAAAATACTGACTTTCTATAAGCATTCTTTCTAGTAGGTTGGTATGAATTTCTTGTTAGAGGTAGAAAGATATACAGTACCTAGGTTTGTGGGAAAGCAAATAAAGTTCAACCCAGATAAAGGTGAAATATTACAGGAAAGCACATTTTAAATCTATAAAGCAGTCCTTTTATACCCTACTGATAGTAAAATAAAACCATGTGACAACTGAATAACTTATCAAGAAGAAAAGTGTTAATATAAGAAGCAAAATGCGGGCGCCTGGGTGGCTCAGTGGGTTAAAGCCTCTGCTTTCGGCTCAGGTCATGATCTCAGCGTCCTGGGATCGAGGCCCACATCGGGCTCTCTGCTCCGCAGGGAGCCTGCTTCCTCCTCTCCCTGTCTCTCTGCCTGCCTCTCTGCCTACTTGTAATCTCTCTCTCTGTGTCAAATAAATAAATAAAAT
>LNAC01000084.1:2180726-2381149 GCA_002007465.1 Ailurus styani | reverse complement strand
AAATAAATAAAATCTTAAAAAAAAAAAAAAAAAGAAGCAAAATGCATGAGAGGAAAAAATTAGTGAGTGGTGAAGACATGTCAGAGAAGAATTCATTCCTATTTTTCACTAAAGAAAAGGCAAT
This sequence comes from Ailurus styani, assembly GCA_002007465.1. Lineage (NCBI taxonomy): Eukaryota > Metazoa > Chordata > Mammalia > Carnivora > Ailuridae > Ailurus > Ailurus styani. The sequence goes on along the minus strand of LNAC01000084.1, from coordinate 2,381,025 downwards.
TACCTGTATAAATTTGTTAGAAATACTGTTCACAAATGTCAATACATAATTCAGTTATACAAGTTACATCAAGAATATTAATTATGTCCATTTAGATACTTATGATCCATAACCAAATTAGATGAAATATCTAGAAACCTTTTGTAAACTAAAAAATGTTCATCATATAAAATGAATTCTTAAAGTAGAACATATCTTTCCTTCTTTCAAATAAAAAATATTCTACTTGTTCTATGTTGACATATGTTCTACATTCAAATAGAACAGGACTGTCTTATAATTACAAAGTTAGAACTTTGAAAGGGAACATTTTAAGCTAAATAATAAAGTTTAAACTGAACATCACATGGGGTCTATTATTGAAAGCTCTTATGAAGACCTACTTTGTTTCACACAAAAAAACAAATACTACATGTCAGAGGGGAACACTGTGAGATGATACCTTTAATTCACAGTGTACCTGAGGTTCCTGATACACCATACGAAACAATGTCTTATATACTCATCAATGGTCTTTAGCAATGTACTGGGGAGTTTTAAAAATTTACATTAAGATTAATTGGTTTGCTTGAGATACCACAGGGAATTTACTACCAATCAAAGTAATTTAATTGCAGAATTGAATAATTAAAATTACTTTTTAAAACAATTAAACTAGGATTCATGACAAACTTTCTTAGCAAAAGTTTATCCCATTGGTGAAACTGTCTTTCAAAATGTAATTTTAGGGCGCCTGGGTGGCTCAGTGGGTTAAAGCCTCTGCCTTAGGCTCAGGTCATGATCTCAGGGTCCTGGGATCGAGGCCCCCATCGGGCTCCTTGCTCAGCAGGGAGCCTGCTTCCTCCTCTCTCTCTGCCTGCCTCTCTGCCTACTTGTGATCTGATCTCTCTCTGTGTGTCAAATAAATAAATAAAATCTTAAAAAAAGAAATATCTTAATAAAAAAATGTAATTTTAACCCACATGCCTTCTTCACATACAAACAAGCAATTTTTATAGAATTGCTGTTATATGCTAAAAATTGTAGGAGTGATGACTTTTGATATAAAGATCCATACTCAATAAAAATTGAGATTTTTTCCTAAGATTAAGGTGTCAAACTCAAGACTACTTTTTAAAAGTACCTTGTGATGGCTGAAAAAATATTTCTGCTTCCTTTTTCTCCATATCTTCTTTATGTGGTTTGTATCCTATAATGAAGTCTTCTTGAAACACATGAAGCAACTGTGTATTTGAGCCACACTACAAAATATGAAAAAAAATGAAGTTTTATCTTTGAAATTCCCTGTCTTCCACCCACCACCTCCCCAAGAACACTAATATAGAAGAAATAAATCTAACAATTTCTATTCTTTATCAACTGGCAAATTAGAAAGGAAAAAGCAACAGAAAAAAATGAATCACCTGGGCAGAGAAAATTGCTTTCAAAGATGCTATAGCCAATAGCGGAATTGAAGAGCTCTAATAAAAACAACAGATCTATATCAAATCAACAGATCTGGTTCTCAAAACACACATACACACGTGTACACCCCATAAGTGAACTATACCACTTTGAGCTAAAAAATATTAGGTCTTGCTAGAGAAGGCTATGCTGACTATGTAATAAGGCAACTAGTGCAGGATTCCCATAGTTTTTCTAATTCCACATGGGACCCAAAACTAGGAAAACCGGAAACGTCCTCAAAGTATTCCCAGTCTCTCTAGTGGGAATCATGAGGGGCCCTATGACAGCCAGTAGGTGACACACCTCTGGATTAATGTATTTACACATAAATAACAACATTTCTAAAAGGATGGATAAGACATCACTGTCAGCTGCTCCTGCTATGCTAGGTGAGTGGTTTTTTAACACAGAGTAAAAGAGTAAAAACAATACAAATGGCTACTTATAATCACAAAAGGGAGCTGAAATTCAAGGAAAAACTAAAACCAAACAAAATCTTATGATAGAAGTGTGTCAAGACAATTAGATGGCTGCCCCACAGATGTCAAGGAAGGGAAGCATGGATGGCTGGGCTAAATCTTATGGAATAAAGAAATGAAAAGTATAATATGAGGTTGACCCACAGAGTATTTATGAAAGTTGTATGGTATTTTTATGTCTTTCCACATAGAAACCAAAAAATCTTCACATGTAGAGAAAAAGGTCACCTCCCCAAAGGAAAAAATAAATGAAAAGGGAAGGGTGAGATTTTCATGGATATAGAAATCATACAACACACTGGGCACAAACCTAGAATGAGTTTTAGCCATTTATCAGTGCTTAAAGTTTACCAGCCCTTGTGTTAAAGACAGCCACAACTAGAGGGGGGAAAAAATCTTGAACAGGTATGAAGTGAAAAGCATAATGCTAAGTAAGAGTAGCCTCTGTTAATATCCATGGTGAAGAGAAGGAGCTAAAGTGGGAAATGAATTTAACTCCCAGCCCATTAAAAATGAAGAACTTTACAGGAATGAAGACAATCCACCTTCTCCCATATTCCTATGGAGGAGAATAAGGAAATCAAGGGTTAGGGATTAGTAATTTGAGTCTGGCAGCCACATTTCTACTGCCAAGAGCTGACATGGCAATTTCTCTACATTGGTGGAAATTACATTTTCCCCAACAGGAAGGACCAGGCACCAAGGGAAAAAAAAAATATATGTGTGTGTGTGTGTGTGTGTGTATGTATACATGTGTGTGTATGTATACACGTGTGTGTATATATATGTATATATATACATGTGTGTATGTATATATATATGTCTATATATAAAACATTTGTTTTTAAATATGGTTTGCTCAATTTCTTCATTTCCTTGTTTGAAAATATTGGTAACTTCCTCACCAAAACAATCTTTTTTCCTATTTGGAATGAATATATTAGTTCTATCCCTTAGTCCATCAATATGGTCCTGAAGAAACAAATATCTTGAGGACTAGAAAGGGATTTACAAACTCACTGTAGGGAGAAGGGTTCTCCCTCTTTCCTGGGTAGTTCCCAGGGAAGAACAATGACTATACAGAAGATCTATGATTAGAAAGTAAATGTATACTTTGAGCCTACTTTCATCTGCATTTTATAGGTATCATAAAAATATCTAATATTCAGCCTAACAAGGCAATCACTCTTTAAAGCTGAACTATCATCTGAGTTGAAATGAGGAATAACATAAAAAGAGAAACCACAAACCAAGCTCCTATGCAGCTGTAATGTATTTTCCTTCATGGTTTTCCTAACTGAATCGAATGACTTTTAAACAGGAAATAAGGCTACAGATATAATTTAGCTGGAGAATAATTCCTAAGTCATTAGATTTTCACCGTGGAAATCAAGAGAAGCTGGCTGTATTTACTATTCTCAAACAAGAGAATTATTCTGACCATGAAATATATGTACATAAAGCACTCTGGGATAAAGTATATTAATACCCCCAATTCACAAGCATGTTTTTACTTGGTTGGTTATTGCATCAAGTTCAATAATGCAGCCAGGTCGAGCAGTAGACTGTTGACTCACAATATTAAACACTTCTCCAATAAGTTTCTGTAAATAAAAAACAGAAAATGTGAATGATCAACAATTTATGAATCTATTGTCAGTATGACACAGCATCTCAGACATTCAAGGCCCCTCTAAATATTCAATGATTGGCAATGGCAAGTCATTCATTCAAGAATTATTCAAATTTCTGTACTCACTTTTATTCTCATTTTTAAAATTAATTAACCATGTAGAAAACTCTATAATGTCTAGCTAAATAGTGTAGAACTTCAAGGCGTCCGGTTCTTTAAACATGTCTTCATTTTGCAATCCTAGAGCTCCATGACAGACCTGGCTGAGGCTGTGGCCCAAGCCCACATGTATGGTTCGCAGATCTGCAACGCCACGTAGAAGTACGACCCTGCTATTGAGAAGGCATGGGCAAGGGCTGAGAGGAAGTGGGACTCTGTATCTTGAGATGAGGATGTTTGAACTAACACGAGAAGTTTAACTTTGGACACCCAAACTCCCAAACCTTTCTGCTGAAAAAGCAGTCCCTTCTCCCTCCTTCCAGTCAGGCTTCCCTTGCATAAAAACCTTCCAGTAACTTCACTTGAAGCAGTTACTTCACAAGGAGATGCCCCTCTCCTTCTCCTAAAGCTAGTACATCTGCATTTTAACACCATCTCTAGATGATTCGTGTACATACTGAAGTTTCATAAGTACTGATGTAGATCAATGGTTCTTGGCCTTGGCTGCACACTGAATCACCTGAGGAGCTTTAACAATCATTGCTGCTTAGGTCCCACTGGAAGAGACTGATTTATTGGTCTAGAGTACAGTGTGATCACAGGCATTTTACAAACTCCTCAGGTGCTTCTGACATGCAACCAAGTTTGCAGTCCCTTTGCAGAGATACCCACTCCAGGTAAGGATTTGCCTTCCCTGCCCACAACTCTGCTGCTAGCGCTGTGACTAAGGCCTTACCAAATGCTTTACTCAACACTACAGGATCCTACTCAACTTTACCTCCAACAAAGGAACCCATCTTACAGCAGAAGATAGGGCCAGAATTAGGGTAAAGTGAAAAAAGCACTCATCTTGTGAGTTTTAAGTGGGGGAGGTCCCAAAAACTCAATAATCAAGATAAATAATATCTTAATGCAGTATTTTTTTAAGATTTATTTATTGGGGTACCCGGGTGGCTCAGTCAGTTGGTTAAGTATCTGCCTTTGGCTCAGGTCATGGCCCTGGGATTAAGCCCCACATTTGGCTCCCTGCTCAGTGCAGAATTTGTTCTCCCTCTCCTTCTGACCCTCCCCCCACTTATGCTCACTCGCTCTCTCTCTCAAATAAACAAATAAAATCTAAAAAAAAAAAAAGACTTAATTTATTTGAGAGAGAGCACACATGCACAAGTGGGGTAGGGGCAGAACCTCGACCCAACTCCCCGCTGAGCACAGAGCCCCAGGCAGGGCTTAATCTCATGACCCATGAATCTGAGTTGAAATCGTGAGTCAGATGTTTAACCAACTGAACCACCCAGGTTCCCCAATGCAGTATTTCTTAAAATCATAATTAATGCAAAAAAAATTCATAATGAAGAAAATATCAAAATTCTAAATACAGGATTCAATAGTGTCACGGGGCACCTGGCTGGCTCAGTCAGAAGAGTCTGTAACTCTTGCGGTTTTAAGTTCAAGCCACACATTGGGAATAGAGATTATTTAATTAATAAACTTAAAAACTAAAAAGAAAAATGTCTTGATCACCCATATTAGAGCCAGAGACAAAAGAAAAACTTCACAGGTATGTTTTTATGTATTTTTTAATGATTAATATTTTTCCAGAACATTAAAGTGGTTAAAAATTATTGAAAAACTGAAAAGAGGGGCACCTGGGTGGCTCAGTGGGTTAAAGCCTCTGCTTTCGGCTCAGGTCATGATCTCAGCGTCCTGGGATCGAGGCCTGCATCGGGCTCTCTGCTCAGCAGGGAGCCTGCTTCCTCCTCTCCCTGCCTCTCTGCCTACTTGTAATCTCTCTCTCTGTGTCAAATAAATAAATAAAATCTTTAAAAAAAAAAAAAGAAAAAAGAAAAACTGAAAAGAAAGTATATTAAAACTCACAATATTATTTTATATTTAAATTTATTTATACCAAAATAAGATTAATTACTACTTTACTTTCCTTGCTCTAATGAAAACAAACATCAATATTTTTTAAATCTACTTTTTGCTTGTTTTCAATATAGACAACTTCCCTGTTTGACAGTCTCTTGGCTGAGTGACAATCTTAAATAATATCTTTAATTATTTTTTTTAGAGAGGGAGGAAGAGGAAGGGCAGAGGGAGAAGGATAGAGAGAATCTTAAGCAGGTTCCACTCCCAGTATGGATGCAGGGCTTGACCGTGAGATCATGACCTGAGCCCAAATCAGCAGTCAGATGCTTAACCAAGTGAGCCACCCAGACTCAACTTAAATAATTTTTAATTAACTTCAGCTTACTGAAATTTCCTTTTCAGAACACTGGGACTGATACTGTGTTTTTTTTAAGTTCTGAAGTCCACTTCCAAATTTGTATAAACAAAATTTGTGAATCAGTTTTAGAAGATCCAAACACAATGTTGATTTTATATTGCAAATTATGGACACTGCATGCACTTAAAACTATTTCAGATGAATTTTCACAAGTCTTAAATTGTCAAAATATTTAAAAGCCAAGTCAGTGGCTGCATTTTGTAAACAAGATTATCCATATAACTTTTCTCCAGCTAAAAATTCAAAATCTAAAACACTTCAATTAATTTTTCATACCTCCATTATGAATGTGAAATTAGTATTCTTGGTAGTCAAAATTATGGTCCCCAAAAAATGTCCTCATCCTAATTCCCAGGACCTGTGAATATGTTACTTTACATGACAAATGACATTTTGTGGGTGTGATTAAATTAACCATCTGGAGATGGGAAATTATGTTGGATTAGATAGAAAGGCCCACTGTAATCGTAATGGTCCTTGTAAGAGGGAGAAGTCAGATTCAGAGAAAGAGAAGCAAAGGCCAGAAGACCAGAGAAAGAGAGATTTGAAAATCCTCTGCTGTTTAAAGAGGAGGAAGGAGCCATGAGCCAAGAGATTTAGGGGTCTCTAGAAGCTGGAAAAGGCAAGAATATGGATTCTCCCCTGGAGCCTCCAGAGGGAATATGGCCCTGTCAACACTTTGGTTTTAGAATATCTGACCTCCAAAATAATAAGATAATAAATGCATTGTTTTAAAGTCACCAATTTGTCGTATCAGCAGTAGGAAACTAATATGGGTGCCCACAATCTCTCTAATTTTTACTTGATCAACTTTTTCCACTAAGAATATCACATCTGGTAATTCATACATCTCCAGTTTCTCTTTTCTTTTAAATTCATTTTCAGGTTCAGGAAACATATTCTACCTCTTGCTAATAATTTATACCCACCAAACATAGTTTCAAAGTTACTTTCTTTCACTATATCCAACAACTCTCAACTGAAAACTGGATTAGCAAAGAAGTAAATTTTGACCACGTCATTGAAATATTTGCTTTCTCGTTAAAGCCAGGAAAGTAAAATTATAAAAAATTATGTTTGGGGCATAGATAAAATATTTGAACTTAAAATAATGTTGTGAATTTTAAAATACTTACCTCCAATTTTCAATACTTTTCAACTACTTTAATGTTCTGGGGAAAAAAATTAACCATTAAAAAATTACAGGAACATGTTTCCACAGTACACATTGTTCCTTTTGCCCCAAGCTTCAATGTGGTTCAACATAGCACTGCTAGATCTGTCTTTAAATTTTAGCATTTGTTCATCAAGGATTTTTCTGCATTAATTTTAACTGTTTAAAATATAGCACTAAAACCGCCCAATCCAGTAATTCCACCACTGGGTATTTACTTAAAGAAAATGAGAACACTAACATTTGGACCACTCCACTGGGCTTAAAAAGAAAAAAAAAAAGGCAAACATCCAAGATGCTGACGAAAGTGTAAAGGAATGCAGAATTTGGTGGTGGGAGAAGGAGACTATGATTATTAAATTCAGGCTCTATGACTATCTGTAGAAACAGGGGCTATGACAGCTTTCCTTTATATTGTTTATTTGTCCCTGATTTCCCTACAACTATAGGTCCCAATAATGCAACAATTTCAGTTCAGGTTCCAAGTAGGACCATGACTAAATCAGCATCATTACACAATGACACAATGCCAAATGGGAACTTGTCTTTTCCCTGTGTCTGGAGAGAAAAGTTTCTCAATCTAAATACAGAAGAGGAATCAATGCTAGGGGACAAAAAGAGTTGACTTTGCTGTCTACTTGTAATCTGCATCCAAACCCTGATGCATTCTCCACACTTGTCTGCCTTATTCTGTGCCCCAAGAGGTTGATTTCTGGACCCTATCACCTAGCTCACAAGCCAGCTTCAGCTTCAGGCTGAATTCACTCAGTGGGAGGGACTACTCAGAGACTGGAGAAGAGAGAGAGAGAAGTCGGGGCATGTGTCCCCCTTGCTCCCCACAATTCTGGCAGTGGCTATGTTCCTCTGTGGCCACCTCTCCCAACAGGCAGTTCCTTTCCCATGGCTTTAGCTCTCCCCAGGCTTTGACACACTGTTACTGCTCTCTTGTCCCTTCAGGCACAGGAATATATTTTTCTATTGCCACTGCAAAAAATTACAAACTTAGCAGTTTAAAACAACACAAATGTATTCTCTTATAGTTCTATAGTCAGAAATCTGACATGGGTCTCACTGAACTAACCTCGACTTGTCAGAAGGGCTCCATTCCTTTCTGGAGACTTGAAGGGAGAGTCAAATTTCCTTGCCCTTTCCAGCTTGTAGAGGTTATCCACATTTTTTGGCTCATGACCCCCTTTTCCCCTTCCCCAAAGCCAGTAATATCATCTCTCTGACCATTCCTCTTTTGTCACCTCTCTCTTTGACCACAGCCAGGAAAGGTTCTCTACTTTCAAGGACTCATGAGATCAGACCGAGCCTACCAAATAATCGAGGATTATTTCTACAGTTCGGGGTCCTTAATTTATTCACATCTGCAAAGTCTTTTTTGCCATGTGAGGTAACAAATCTGCAGGTTCTGGGGATTAGCACATGAACATTTTGGGGCGTCATTATTCTGATAATGGTAATAATGGCATCACCCTGGTGCTAGACTCTGAGTGCCCTATTATCACTTATGGGTTAATCATGTGCTCATCTCTATAAGGAGTTCTTTCACTAAACTCTTCATAGTTAAACCTTTCTAAGTGTGTCATCTGTTTCCCACCTAGGCTCTGACTGACACAGGGACTAAATCAAGGTGGTACTGTCTGTCTCTCCCTGAAAAAGTACAACCCTTACCAATGTGCTCTTCCCCACAAAATGCAAAGAAAGATCTTTGTGTAGCTTCTCCTACTTAGTACAGTCTTCCTTCCCAATGTAAATACTATAATCCCACAAAGAACATGAACAAGCAATTCAAAAGAAAATACAAACGGCCAATAAAAATATGAAAAACCATTCCATTTCTGCAATGATAAAAATGCACAAATCAAAAGAATAGCCATCAGTTCAAAATAGTGAAGATTCTGAAAGAAGAAAGAAAAAGGGTGGAGAAAACCTGTACTCACATACTTTGCTGAGGAAGTACAAAACACTTCAGCATGATATTCATCAACTTATTCATTAACTCAATAAATATTTATAGAGTGCTTATCAGATACAGCACTGCCCTCATTTTACATTCAAATGAAGACAGACAAATAGCACACAAATAAGTAAGTAAAACAAACTGTGAAATGGTACTAAGTGGTAAGGGGAAAATAAAGTGGGAATGTGGACAGGAAGTACTGGGCAGAGGCAGTCAGGAAGCCCTCATTTGACTAAAGACCTAAAGGAGGCAAGAATACAAGCCATGTGTTATCTGAGGGAAGAACATGCCAGGCAGGGAGAACAGTAAGTAAAATACACTAAGATGAGAGACTACTGGCCATGCTCCAGGACGAGTAAAGAGATTAGTATGGCTGCAGCCAGAATGAGGGAGGGAAAGGTAGGAAAACACAGTATCAGAGACGTGAAGTAAGGCAGGATGGGGGTAGAGTCTGTATAGTATTACAGTTTACTGTGGACAATGGCTTAAGAGTGACATGATCCAACAAATTATCCTTTAAAAATATCATTCTGACTTCTATGCTGAGAATAGGAAGTCCAAGACCACCTTTCCCCACAGAGACAGAGATTTAACAGTGATAAAATTCAACATGCTTTCATGGGAAAAAAAAAAAACCACTCAACAAAATGTATGAATAGAAAGAAACTACCTTCATATAATAAAAGATGTATGAAAAGCTCAAAACTAATGTCATACCCAATGGGAAAAGACAGAGTTTTCCTCTAATATAGATCAGGAACAAGGTTTTTCCTCCAAGATACATTAGGAACAAGGCAAGGATGCCCACTCTCACCACTATTATTCAACACAGACTGTAAGTTCAAGCCAGAACAATTAGACAAGAAATAAAAAGCATAAAAATTAGAAAAGACATAAAATTACACACAGATAGCATGATCTTATATGTAGAAAAACCTTAGAAATTACACACACGCAAAAAATCATTAGAAATAATAAATGAATTTAGCAAAGCTGTAGGATACAAAAATCAGGTGTGTTTCTATAAACTAACAATGACCAGTCCAAAAAGGAAATTAATATTTCCCATTTAGTAGAGCATCAAAAGGAATAAAAGAGTTAAGAAACTGAGCAAAGAAGATGGAAGACTTGCACAATGAAAACTACAAAACATTGTTAAGAAAAATCAAAGAAGATATAAATAAATGGAAAGACATTTTATTCTGTGGATTAGAAGACTTAATATTATTAAAATGTCCATACCACCAAAGTAATCAACAGATTCAATGTAATTCCTATCAAAATCCAAGTGGCATACTTTGCAGAAATTGAAAAAAACATCCTAAAATTCCTATGATAACCTGGGAGAAAGCTTCAGGACACTGGTTTTGTCAATGATTTCTTGGATATGACACCAAAAGCACAGGCAACAAAATAAAAAATAGACAAATGGACCACATCACACTTAAAAACTTGTGCACATCAAGGAAAACAACCAACAGAGTAAAAAGGCAACCTACAGAATGGAGGCAGTAATGGCAAATTATATATGTAATAAGGGGTTAACATCCAGAATAGAGAAGGAACTTCTACAACTCAACAACAACAAAAAAGCAAAAGGACCTGAACAGACATATCTCGAAAGAAGACATACAAATGGCTAACATGCACATGAAAAGGTATTCAATATCACTAATAATGAGGGAAATGCAAATCAAAACCACTAGGAGGTATCACCTCTACCCATCAGAAAGGCCACTACCAAAAATAGAAAATAAGTGCTGGAGTGGATGCAGAGAAGTGAGAACCTTGTGCACTGCTGGTGGATGTACAGCGGTGTTACCATTATGGAAAACAGTATGGAGGTTCCCAGAAAGATAAAAATAGAATTACCATATGATCCAGCAATCCCATTTCTGGGTATATACCAAAAAAAATTAAAAGGAGAATTGCCAAGAAATATTTGCACACCTATGTTCATCACAGCATTATTCACAATAGTCAAAAGATGGAAGAAATACAGATGTCCACTGACAGGTGAATGGGTACAAAAACTGTGGTATGCACATACAATGGAATATCATGCAGCTTTTAAAAAGATCTTGTCACTTGCTACAACATGGATAAACTTAGAGGACATGACACCAAGCACTAGAACAACTGTATCTTCAGTACTCTGGATGGAATTTTTTTTTGTTTATTTTAATTAAATAGCTGCCTTAAGGGTGCCTCGCTGGCTCAGTTGGTGGAGTGTTCAACTCTTGATCTCGGGGCTCTGAGTTTAAGCCCCACACTGGGTGTGGAGATTACTTAAAAATAAAATCTTTAAATCTCTGCCTTCATAAACAGTTTACTCAACATAAATCCCTTCTTGATGACTCAGAGTCACATTTATGAACATTAACTGTTACTCATGCCTTTAAAGGTCTAAAGACCTCACGTTCTGTCTTAATAATAAGTACCAAATGTACACTGGTATCTGAGAAGGAACATTAGGGATTTATTTCCAAATGTCTGCAAAACTGTTCTAAACTACATTTTGCTACCTAAAACCTCAGTCACTTCACGCTCAGTGTATCTCAAACTTAAGTCATCGATAATACCTCACAAATATCTAACCACTGCTAGTGGGTCCACTATCACAAACTTGAAACTTTAGAATCATTTCCTTTAGTATCCATATTCAGCAACTACTAAGCCCTACTCTACCCTTTCTCAATATCTGCCAAATCCCACTCTAGCTCAGGTTTATTTTACCATATGCTTTGAAGACCTCAATAGACTTCGTGCTTCTCTAATGTTTCCAGTGCCTACCAACTACACTCCACCCTGCAAACTAACCACTTTACTTCCCTGTCCAAAAAAGTTTACTGGCCCCTAAATTCATCTCTTGATTCCAGAATAAAATTCAAATATTTTCAGATTTTTCTTATAGGGAGAAAAAAAAAAATGCTAGCCTCTACCCAGCATCTACTAAAAACCCCATTTGAGGAAGAGAACATGTGACAACTTCTTGCCATATTTCAACTTTTAATTACTAGAGGAAGTAACTAGGAGAACAGCTGCTCTGACTTAGAAAAAAAACAAAAAAGATCAGCAGAAATAATGGGAACTTGACAGGGAGTACTCATGTTATGTTAAGAGTTTAAGATCAACAATGAGGGCGAGGCCCTATAGTCTATCATCCACGAAGGCAAAAATCTCAGAATTCCTTATAACATATGGCTCTGAAAGTCAAAATGGCTTAAGTCAATCAGAGAAAGACAATTATCATATGATCTCACTGATGTGAGGTATTTGAGAAACAAGACAGAGAATCATAGGGGAAGGGAGGAGAAAATGAAAGGATATGAAACCAGAGAGGGAGACAGACCGTAAGAGACTCTCAATCTCAGGAAATAAACTGAGGGTTGCTGGAGGGGAGGGGGGTGGATGGGGTAACTGGGGGATGGGCATTAAGGAAGGCATGTGATATAATGAGAATGGGGTGTTATATGCAACTCAACAATCACTAAACTCTACCCTGGAAATGATAACATGCTATATGTTAACCAACTTGAATTTAAATAAATAATAATAATTAATTAATTAAAAAGGAGGGGGAGTTCATTTTTTTTATTCAGAGACACAGTACAATCACAACTGATCTTTAGAAACTGGAGGAAAAAAAGAAACCTCACAACAATCAAACCATGTTTTCAAAACAGTTANGGGGGGATGGGGTGGCTGGGTGGTGGACATGGGGGAGGGTATGTGCTATGGTGAGTGCTGTGAATTGTGTAAGACTGATGAATCACAGAACTGTACCCCTGAAACAAATATTACATTATATGTTAATATAATATATATGTTAATATAATATAATATTAAAAAATGGCTTAAGAGAGTCTGGAGGCTAGGAGGGACTTGGAGATTCCTTACTGTGCAACTGCAACACAACTGATGAGAAAAACGCTGGTTAGTGTCGGGTTGGCTAATGTCCCATCAAAATCCATGTCTACCCAGAAGGTCAGAATGACATCTTTTTTTTTATTTTTTTTAGTATGTCATGTTAGTCACCATACATTACATCATTAGTTTTTGATGTACTGTTCCATGATTGTTTGTGTATAACACCCAGTGATCCATGCAAAACGTGCCCTCCTTAATACCCAGCACTGGGCTAACCCCCCCCCTTTAAAACCCTCAGTTTAGGGGCGCCTAGGTGGCTCAGTAGGTTAAGAAGCTGCCTTTGGCTCAGGCTATGATCCCAGGGTCCTGGGATTGAGTCCTGCATCAGGCTTCTTGCTCAGCAGGGAGCCTCATTCCCCTCTGCCTGCCTCTCCCCCTGCTTATGTTCTCTGTATCTCTCTGATAAATAAATAAAATCTTAAAAAAAAAAAAAACCCTCGGTTTGTTTCCCAGAGTCCATAGTCTCTCATGGTTTGTCTCCCCCACCCTCGGTTCCCCCCTTCATTTTTCCCTTCCTCCTCCTGATGTCCTCCAGGATGTTCCACAAAAAAGTAAAATCATATAATGGTCTTTCTCTGCTTGACTTATTTCACTTAGCATAATCTCCTCCTTGAATGTTGATGCAAATGTTGACATCTTAGAGGAAGGACGTTTGCAGATCTAATCTGTTTAAGATAAAGTCACACTAAATGAGGGTGTGTGTCCTTCTAAGAAGAGAGGATACATTAGAGACACCTAGAGAGAAAAAGGCCATGTGAAGACAGAGGCAGAGACTACAGTGTTGTACCTTCAAGTCTACGAACACTGAAGATTGGTTGGAGCAACCGGAAGTTAGGAAGAGGAAGAAAAGATCTTCCCCTAGAGCCTTCAGAAAAAACATGGTCCTACCAACACCTTCATTTCAGACTAAATGTATATGCAAAAAAACAGAGTTGCAAAATATGTGAAACACAAAACTTCTAGAACTAAAAGGAGAAATGGACAAATTCACAATTATGGTTGGGAATTTCAACACCCTTCTCACAGAAATTGATAGAACTAGATAGGAAATTAGCAAAGATCTAGAGGAACTCAATGCCCCCATTAATGAAAACAAAAGCTAACATTTTTAGAATACCCCACCCAGCAACAGCAGAATATGTTCAAGCGCCATGGAATACATACTAAGATGAACAACATCCTGGGCCATAAAACAAGGATTGGAATCATAGAGTGTGTTCTACCACCATGCAACCAAATTAGAAATCAGTAACAGAATCGTAACAGGAAAACCTCTCCCCAGTGTTTACTGGGAAGCTAAACAACAACACTTTTAAATAACCCATGGTTTATTTTAAAAGTGTTGTTGTTTAGCTTGACCCATGGGTCAAATAAGAATTCTCGAGGAAATTTAAAAATATAGTGAAGTGAATAAAATGAAAATATTACTTATCAAAACACCAAAGCTGTACTAAGAGGGAAATTTATAGTACTAAATGCATATGTTAGAAAATAAGAAAAGCTTCAAAACAAAACTCTAAGCTACTGTGTCATGAAAAGAACCTCCCTTACCCCCAAGAAAGGGAATAAAGGAAGAATAAAAAGGTGGAAATTAATGAAAATGAAAACAAAGAGCTTAATGAAACAAAGAGATCATTCTTTGACAATATCAACAAAATTAACAAATTTGTAGCAAGACTGAAAAGATAAAAAGAGGAAAGGCGCTAATTACCATGTTGATAGCAGGTACCCCTCATATAATATGAACAAAGGGTACTTCACAGGTGGGGTATTCTTCCTAAAAACCCACAATTCCAGTCTAACCATGAGAAAAATAGCAAACCTATGGGCACCTGGGTGGCTCAGTTGTTTAGCGTCTGCCTTCGGCTGGGGTCATGATCCCAGGGTCCTGGGATGGAGTCCTGCATCAGGCTCCCTGCTCAATGGGAGGCCTGCTTCTCCCTCTCCCACTCCCCCTGCTTGTGGTTCCCTCTCTCGCTGCCTCTCTGTCAAATAAATAAAATCTAGAAAGAAAGAAAGAAAGAGAGAGAGAGGGAGGGAGGGAGGGAGAGGGAGAGGGAGAGAGAGAGAGAGAGAGAGAGAGAGAGAGAGAGAGAGAGAGAGAAAGAAAGAAAGAAAGAAAGAAAGAAAGAAAGAAAGAAAGAAAGAAAGAAAGAAAGAAAGAAAAGAGAAGAGAAAAACAGCAAACCCAAATCAAGGGAAAATTCTACAAAACTTCTGACCAGGACTATGCAAAAATGTCAAATTCATGGGAAAATACTGAGGAAGAAAGAAATGAAGAAAACTGACAAACTATACCAGATCAGAGAAGGCTAAGTAAGGATTTGTGATAACTAAATATAATGTGGTTTCTGGGTGAGATCTTAGAACACAAATGGGACATTAGCAGAAAAATGAGTTAAATCTTAAAAGTCTAGAGTTCAGCTGATCATATCACAGTAATGATGGTTTCTTAGTTGTGATAAATATATCCTGGTAATATTGAGATGTTAACAATGGCTGTGGGGTGGATGAGACTTGCAACTTTTCTGTAAATCTTTTCTGTAAATATGAAACTATTCAAAAACTAAAAATTTATTTAAAAAATTAAGTAACTGAATAAGTTATTTTCAGAGTACAGAGATAAAGGAAAAGATGAGCTCATTAACAGAGGCTGATACTTTAATGTTAATAAAGATGCAGAAGAATAAGAACTCCTAATTCCTACTTTGTCTCTGATGTTCCATTTCAAGAATTTTAGCTAGTTGGTGCCTGACTGGCTCAGCTGGTTAAGCAACAGACTCTTGATTTCAGTTCAGGTCATGATCTCAGGGTGTGAGATTAAGCCCCAAGTCAGGCTCCTGAGCTGGGCATAGAGCCTGCTTTAAGATTCTCTCTCTCCCTCTCTGCCCCTCCCCCAACACACAAGTGCACTCTCGATCTAAAAATTAAAAAAAATTTTTTTTAATTAAAAAAAAAAAAAAGANGTGTTTTGGGCGCCTGGGTGGCTCAGTGGGTTAAAGCCTCTGCTTTCGGCCCAGGTCATGATCTCAGGGTCCTGGGATCGAGGCCCGCATCGGGCTCTCTGCTTGGCAGGGAGCCTGCTTCCCCCTCTCTCTCTCTGCCTGCCTCTCTGCCTCCTTGTGATCTCTCTCCTGCTGTGAAATAAATAAATAAAATCTTTAAAAAAAAATAAAATAAAATAAATAAGTAAATAAAGGAATTTAGCTGCTTGCAAAAAACAGAGAAAAAAATTTCTATAATGAATATGTATTACTTTTTAACATTAAAAAAATTAATGAAAATAGGTTTAAGAAAAAATGTACATTGGTAAAGAGAAGAGTAGAAGACCAGGTAAATTAAGAAATTCCAAGAATGGGGCACCTGGGTGGCTCAGTGGGTTAAAGCCTCTGCTTTCGGCTCAGGTCATGATCTCAGCGTCCTGGGATCGAGGCATCGGGCTCTCTGCTCAGCAGGGAGCCTGCTTCCTCCTCTCCCTGTCTCTTTTCCTGCCTCTCTGCCTACTTGTAATCTCTCTCTCTGTGTCAAATAAATAAATAAAATCTTAAAAAAAAAAAAAGAAATTCCAAGAATGTATCTAACTGCTCTACATAAATTTATATTTTCTGGAAAAGTAATTCCTGGGTTAGTGGGAAATTTTGCAAATGAGTTCAGTGAACTACAGAAGATGTTCTTGGAGAAATCATGGGAAATGTCACAGCCAAAATACTAGCATTAGGTAAATGTTCCAATTTTCAAAAAGGAAAACAATATAATTCAGTAAGGCAAACTAAAGAGCTTGATGTCTATGTAGTACAAGGTTTTAGTCAACAACAGACATCAGGATAGGTGCATTTAACCTACTATACATTAGAACAATCATTTGACTTCCTTTCTACGGCAGAGTATTTGGCAGACAGTGTATTTTATTTCAGCAAAGCGCATGACAAGCTGCCTCATGGAAATTCTAGGGACAAGCTGAAGCAATATTTCAGGCAATAAAAATGGAAAAATATCTCAAATGTACACTGCTAGGCTCTTTTTTCAGTCCTAACCTGTTTAACACTTTTATAATTGACTTAGATAAAGATATGGAAACAACACTCATCAAACAGACCGGTGATATAAGTCATAGGCAGTAATACAAATAACAGAATCTGGATTCAAAAAGATACTGAAAGACTGAACCTAGCAAGATGAAATGTAATAGTGAAAATAGGCCTTCATTTGGGCCACAGCTCAAATGCACAAATACAGAATAGATTACTGGCAGAAAGAGACTTTGGGATATTTAAATGAGAGTCAGCTCAGTATGAATCAATTACAAACAAAGAAATCGGCATGATTACCAAAAAACACAACAGAATCTAATGAGAGGGGCCGTAACATATTCTGGTGGTCCTATAATGCCCAGAGTACAGACAAACTGAAAACTGCTAAGAAAAGTAACCAGGGTCAAATATAAAACAGAATTAGTTTATTGGGGGAGGGAGAGGTTTGGCCTGAGGAAAAAAGTTTCATAGGTTATAGGACAGTCGTCTTCAAATATCTGAAGTGATCTCACATATAAGGAATATTAGACTTTTTCTAAACGAAACTAGGGCTAACAAACAGAGTTTAAGGAATACAAGTTAAATTTCAGTGTAACAGTGAGGGTAATTCAAAGGCAGCATGAGCTGCATTTAGAGCTGAGGCTCCCCTCTCGGAGGCCAGAGAACAGACTGGCAGGAATGCCGTAAAGGGGAATGAAGCTTCACGTGGCTGGCTTAGACTAAGTGACCTATAAAGTATCTTCCAACTCTGTGACTTTAAGATGCTACTTCCTCTATGCCAAACCTCTGGTTCCAGTCCAAGTGGTTGTTGCACCATTCCTGGAACAAGCCTTCCTCACACATGCACTTTCCCGTATCCACACTTCCAGGCCATTCTCTCACTCAGGCAAAGAGAAAAGATCTTTAATAAACCCTATCCACCCATCAAAAACAAACCTAAATATTGTCCTTTCTGAAGACTTCTAGGCCTACCTTCCTCTGATCTCTCTCTTCTCTGGATCATGGAATACTTCTGGTGCCATCTGTTTGACAATTAGTTACATACCACCCTCAGACACTGCTTCTGTCTGAAACTGTTAACTGTTTATTAATAATTTCTCTCCTCAGCTAAATTAAAAGCTCCTTAAAGCCACACACTCAAACTTATACTCTGTATCCCCTACACTATGAAGGACACATTGTAGATACTCAAAAATATCTTTGATTTTCAATATTGTAAACATTTTTGTTAGAACAAGTGTTTTATAAAAAAAGGCATGTTTTTGCAGGTAAAGGTAAAATTCACTATTCAAATCTGAATAGTAACTAATATACATTGACTTCCGGTTCAGCTACAGAACTACCAGAATAAGATACTGCCACCCACTGATAACATATTTTAACCACAGGATTTTTTTTTAATGGTCAATGAAGCTCAGAAAAGCTCAAATTTTCCAACCTACACAAAGGGCTTGGTAAAGCTGCCTTAGAGCAAAGAAAGATTAAGAGAACCAAACTGGAGAGTGAAAAATGTCAAACAGAAATCAGGATATTTTGGGGAAAAAAGTCATATTTATTTCTTAAAATGTAAAATGTACTGATGTGTGATACTGATTCATATACCTGGAAACACAAATTAAGAAACAGCAAATTTGTCATATAGAGCCCAGAGCATGGGCTCACTACATAAACACTAACTAAAAATCCCAAAGTAAAAAGAGAATTCCTTATCAGACTAGATATTTTAATAAAGATTAGGAAATACTCACTGAAGATTCTGGATCTGATAATTCATCCAATAATTTCCGTGCATCCACCACAGCTTGATAGAGTCTCAAATTTTTGCCATCAGAAGCAACGAAGCAAGCACTTGCAGAATTGCAGTATGTGCCTGAGAGGGTAAAGGCTTTGCATTATAAATGTAGTTTTTTTTATTTTGAAGTATGAGAAACCTATTCACACTTTTCTTTTCAGGCAAAACCATGGTCCAGAATGATAATTAAACAGAAAAAAATTAATGGATTTAAAATTATTAACAAAAGCAATCAATAGAAAATATGTTATGAAGGGAAAAAATTAAAAACAAATTTCTGGAAATTGTAAACATAAGTCTGATGTCTACGTTCTCAATACTTGCTAAAAATGCTCCTAATAATGACAACTACAAACCATTTTGTGTATTAAAAAACAGTTTAAAAGCTTTTATTAATTTCAGAATTAAAATGAACACTTACCAAGACAATAGCTGGGAATAAGAGTCGGAAGCCAAGCAACATTAGAGAAGGCTGATGTATGTAAAGAGTTAATTCGAGCCAATTCTGATACTCCTCCAGTGTAGGACAGAGGTCCTATTGGGTCTACACGCCACAGAATAAGTTCACTATATATTGCATTCGGGTCATGAAATGTACGTGTCGCTGCATTCCTAAGAGGTTGTTTTGAGGAACCTTTTATATGTCTTACAGGATCCATCAATCTACTTACTTTATTGTCTGAGTCCCACTGACAGTCTAATTCAGGAGTCAACAGAGCATTATGATGAGAGGATGTCAGTAACAATGGTAAAACTGAATGACATGCCAAGTCATTGAGGTGAAATCGATGACCACAGTATCTAAATTTGTGAGATACAGTCAGAACCGTGGTAAAGGCAGACTTATCTGCAAAAGTGACTGCCCACTGATTTAAAGAACCATCTATGTGTTTGGAGACCATCATGACTGTAGGAGCTAAAATGTTCATATTTGTAGTGTGTGATCTGGAGTATGACTGTGTTCCATGAGGACTGCCTACAGCCATCATCTCTTGGTGTAACAGAGTGGGAGGAGAATCTTTCGTAGCATTGATGCAGGCATACATCATGATATTTTTACTAAGAGAGCTCGCATCACCAGATGGAAATGCAACAGGAATCCGAGAAGAAAAAGAAACCTGAAAAACACAATATGAATTCAAGGTAAGTAGTTTTCCTTCTCTCAGTCTTCCACAAACACCTCCATTTTCAAAATGTCAAATCTGTTTCCTAGAAAAACTATCATTTTCAACTTCTTTCTGGTCTAATTCCTTTCCTCTACTTATGCAATATCATATCTCTATTTGCGGCCCAAGAGAAGCCTGAAAAAAGTTTCAAGTGCCTTACTTGTACAGCTAAATGACCACACAAGTCTAAATAAAAATCAAGTTCAGAAAGATAACAGATACAGGTAGCTAGATTTAGTTAATAAAACCAGGGGGACACACATGAGTCACATTTTTAGGGTAGTTTTCTTAAGTTTATTCAAAATATTGTGAATTCCCAGGAAAAAAAGCCAATGCACATATATTCAAATATTCAGTACCACATTTCAAATCCAAATTCATTTTACTTTGAATTAACCAGGTTTATAAAATTTGTGGTCACAGATCCCCCTATGGTAACAAGAATAAGTATTCTCTTTTCAGTTGCTTCTCAAAAACAAAATCTTTTGAGTATTTCTGGAAACGTGGTAAATCTGAATAGCATCTTTTTTTTTTTAAGAAATACAGTAACTGCTTCATCCATAAAATATACCTGGACTTGTCTAAATATTCCAGGATTATATTCATCCAAGTACTTTACATGCCACACTAGAAAGGTACCATCTACAGGGTGTATAGTAAAAAGCATGTCAGGATTCTTATTCCATTCAGTTAGCAGCATTTCAATCTTCCGATCAAGCAGGACTGTGGGCAGTGGCATTGGTACACTAGGTCGTGAAAAGGTTCTGGGACTTCCCTCTCTTTCTCCATCTTCATGTTCCGATGATCCTGTACCTGCCTCGGATTCTCTATCCAGGGATAATTCTGAATCAGAAAATAGATTTATTAGTACACACTAATTTATCAATACATACTAATAATACCATAAAATGCATTTACATACTGGACTATCAATAGCATACTATCTTAAACTATAAATCCCTTTTCCAATTTATGATCCCCTGGGGAAGGGAGGGAAGGGAAAAAAACAAGAAAATCATTTTCTGGTCTGAACTGAAAACTACTATTATTTCTTACTTTTAAAGAAATCAGAATTTCATTCACATTATTATTATCATTAGCAAAATTTGTTCCCCAAAAAAGGACATGGCTTCCAAAGTAATACATTACTCAAAGCAGTATGTGTAACAAAGCATACAAAGCTAGATGGTAGATGGTCCATAATAGATGGTCAGTAAATGACTGGAAAAGTGAAAAAGAAGAGCAGGAAGGAAGGATTATAAACTAAAAGTGATATCACAAAAAGCTGCTGACTTGCCAAAAAGAAAAATCTGAACATGGAATACTAACCATGGTCTAGTTTCATATGTAAACCCCTCTCTTTTTCCTCCTGCGAACGTTCTTCATCTTCTCTATCTCCTTCATCACTTTCATGATCTATCTGCTTCTCAGAAAGTTTTCGTAATTGCTGCATAAATATTTCAGTAGATGATGTAAAATGGAACTCTTTGTTGTTTAACCAATGAACCACAAAGCCCCCATTTCCATCATCAATGTTAAATACAGTGCCAACCAAGACATTTGGAATATCTGTGGGGAAAAAAAGATAAGATTTCAATATGAATTTTTCATGTCTTTAAAAAGATTACCCAGTGCTTGTAAAGCACTTTTAACTTACAAGTTGGTCTTTATAAAGACTTTATAAAGATGTACTTACACAGAAAAGGCCAACATAACTCCAGCAGGATTTGTAAAAACTTTAACTGAATTTAATGGTAAAAGTAAATATTAAAAATTAATGGCACAGACTTAAATTACTAATGGAATTAAATTACTAATTTAGAAACCAAATATACCAAATGCATGAACCTTTATCAAATCCTGGTTTGGGGATGGAGGAACAGAAAAATAAAACATAAAAGCAGCTATAAAAGACATCTTAGATAACTGGAGAAATTTAAGTTTAAATATGAACTGGATATTAGAGATAGTGGAATTACTTCTAATTTTCTTAGGTATAATATTGATATTGTGATCATGGGAGAGAATTTCCTTATTCTTAGGAGATACTTTCTGAAGTACGTAAGCTTGATGTGCCATGTTATATGTAACTTACTTCAAAAGATTAATAAAGAATTTCACTCAAACATGGCCCCTCCAACACATACACAGGTATATATACAGAGAATAAAGCAACTGTTGCAAAACATTAGCAGTTGGGGCGCCTGGGTGGCTCAGTGGGTTAAAGCCTCTGCCTTTAGCTCAGGTCTAAGGGTCCTGGGATCGAGCACCGTATCGGGCTACCTGCTCAGCAGGGAGCCTGCTTCCTCCCCTCTGCCTGCCTCTCTGCCTACCTGTAATCTCTCTCTGTCAAATAAATAAAATCTTAAAAAAATTAGCAATTGCTGTTCGAAGTAGAAGACATGAATGTTCACCGTAGTATTGTTCCAACCTTTAAATGTTTGAAACTAAAAAGCTGGAAGAAAATAATGCTGAAGAAGAACTCGGGATGACAAGCAAACTTCTAAAGTACATTAGCAGGCTTCCTCCAGTTGGAGTAAATGAAATTCACAATATAGATGTTCATGTAAAATAGTGAAGCTAAAAAACTTAATCTCCTTAATCCCAATTCATATTACAAATAACCCATTCAACAGAAAGCAAAAAGCAAAATTGAAAACAAAACAAAAACCACTGTCCTCTACAAAAAGACACGAAAGTTTAAAGATGAAATGCACAGGATATTCTGGTAGTGTTCTGTTAATATATATCAGTGTTAAATAAAGTTCCAAAATGTTTTTTCTAATTCCTGAATGAAAGTCCGGGTTTTCTGATAAAAATGAAACAAATCATATAAAGTAGAATTTGTAAATTAGGAATACTATAAAATACATCCCCTATTCTTGCTAAAAATATTTCACCTAAACTTTATCATGAGCAAATATTCAGACAGCAAGATGCTTTAAAAGATAACTGAGAGAGTTGTTCTTTGACTTTTTTTGACAACTGAGAGTAACTACTGTTGGAGTTTAAAAGAAATGACAATCAAATGCATAAAATGAAGAGTCTATATTTTAATATCAACTATATATTAAATATAATCTTATCCATGTTCCTTACATAAAATAACAGTATAGTGGTAATGGAGGAAACCCCCTTTTTTATTAGAAGACACACATGAAATATTTAGATAATATCATAAAATATTTAGGAGAGTGGGAACCTGGGTGGCTCAGCTGGTTAAGCCGCTGCTTTCAGCTCAGGTCATGATCCCAGGGTCCTGGGATCGAGTCCCACATTGGGCTCCCTGCTTGGCAGAGAGCCTGCTTCTCCCTCCCTCTGCCTGCCGCTCTGCCTACTTGTGCTCTCTATCTCTCTGTTAAATAAATAAATAAAATCTTTTTTTTTAATTTTTTTTAATTTAAAAAAAATAAAATATTTAGGAGATGAAGGATAATGTCGGTGACAACTTTATTTTCATATGGCTCAGCCAAAAATAAGGGAAGAAGAAGCAAAGATATACACACATGGGCAGAAGGGGAGAATAAAAGCAGGCAGGAGAAGATATTAACAACTGGTGAATTTGGGTAAAGGTTTATATGAGTATTCGTTGAAATATGCTTTCAGCTTTAATATAGACTCAAAAAGTTTCCTGAAAAAAAGTTGAAGAGGAAGAGTCCTACAATACAAAATTATTTGCATTTAGCAACAATTTGGTCAAACTATATATTTACATACAGCACCTATAAATACACGATGTTAAATATTTGTATGAAATGATTTTTAAAATGGCATGTAGTAAAGTTAAAGTAAAAACGGATAAAACTGGCTAAAAGATAAAGGTTATTTAATAAAGATGCTGAAAGACAAGGCTGAATGGCTACAAGAACATATCCAGTACTTAGACTCAAATATGTGACAGAACATCTATCCACAGGGGGCAATCCTGTGATCCTATTCTGTTTGATTAGCATGGTGTATACAGTTAAAAAGCCAACCTTTCTAATATATGTTGAATTTACTGCATACTATCACTAACTACATTCTATTTGAAGTTAAGATCTTTGTTACAGTCAATACTCAAGATAAGGTTCTTTTAAAGAGGTTAAAAATTTACAAAAATCTGAATCCACTAACATTTTGAAAACAAGTTAATATTATAAAGACAATCTTAGAATACAATTAGTATGTGAGATCAATAAGCAAAATAACATTTAACCAGCTAACACTGTCCAATAGAAATAATGCAGATCACAAATGCAAGGCACATAGCTCATTTTTATTTTAGTAGCTGTATTATAAAAGGTAAAAAGAAAAGAAACAAGTGAACTTAATTATAATATTTTATTTCACCCAATATATGTAAAAGATCATCATTTCAACATGTAATCAATATTAAATAAAATGGTTAATGAGAGATCTTACATTCTTTTATTGTACTAAATCTTAGAAATCCAATGTGTATCTTGCAGCCTAACTCCGTATGAGCTAATCCCAATTCACATGCTCAAAGAGCTACACGTAGCTAGCGGACAGCACATACACGCAGTGCTGGACAGCACATATCTAGAGCCACTGTGATGATGGGGGAACTGTCCTAAAGATCACCTGTTTGGAACTGTATTTACTGAATATCACCTCTATATATAAACAAACATTTAAAAATAAACTCCTCTGTGTTCTGAAGCAATATACTGACTTCCATTTCAACAAATATGAGTGTAACTTTACACAAATACAGTTCTACCAGCAATGTAATATGAAATTATCTATGTGCCTTTTCCTGTTTTTCATGTACAAAGAAAACAATGTCCTTAAATAGAAGCTTTAAATATGCTTTTGCCAACACAACTTGCCTCTAAATACTTCTTCTCAACCTCACAGAAGGAAAAGAGCAAAAAAGAAAATATCAATGTTAGAAGAAAAAATATCTTTCCCTAAGTGTAGGATAAGAAAGTCTATTTGAGGGGGCGCCTGGGTGGCTCAGTCGGTTAAGCCTCCAACAGCTCAGGTCATGATCTCGTGAGTTGTGAGACTGAGCCCCAGGTTAGGCCTCCCTGCTCAATGGAGAGTCCACTTGAAATTCTCCCCCTCTGTCCCTTCTCTCTCTGTCTCTCTCAAATAAATAAATAGATCTTTTACCAAAAAAAGTCTATGGGATTAGAAAATAAGGTATGCTGAAATACAAGGAAAACTATGAAACAATATATTTAGATGGCTAAGAAAAGTTGAAAGGAAACATTAATAGTGAAAATATAAAAGGGAGGGAAATCAATCTAACTAGGCTGCCACCACTTGTGTTCCCATGTTCAACTAAAGCATTAATTTACTTAGAACATTGGTATATACCAGACAGAGGTACTCAGAAATACAGATGTTTCCTAAAAATCACAGTCTCAATTTAAGAAATGGTACTTTATATTATATTCCTAGTTGAATTAAGAAGTTTTTTAAAGGCAACATGGAATATTAACATAAATAAAAAACAGGTTCTATCAGTAGTCCCACTTTTCTATTTATTTATCTTATTTCAGAGTATTTATAGGAACTAAAACTTTACTATCCCTTACCTGTGGCAGGATTGATGCTTGCTGCAATGTGGAAATGACACAGTGCATTTGCATGGTGGGAAATGTGTCTCTGAACTTCATGAGTTGCCGTCTGGTCAGGCATTAATTCAGTGTGAGTTACAAGAACAGAAGACCTCCTCTGTCCTTTTCTTAAATTTTTCAAATGGTGTATCGTCTAAAATAGAAAAATAATTGCTAAATCCAACTCTGAAAAGTCTAGTAAATGGTGATCCAAGTACTTCTGATTATTAAGGATTTTGTAATTTTCCTCTCTGCAAAATCTGAACATTTTAAAAAGAACTACCTTAACTTCAGCTGAACAATTCTGATTATATCTCCATAGTTTCTACAAATTTTATAGTTCAAGGCAGAAGCAGTTGCTCAAAAATTCTTCATTATCTATAGAAACTTCTTATTAAGATTAGCAGTCCAAAGTCTAGCTTTTTCAGGACAGCCCACTGCTGAGATGAAATTCACAAGTCGGGCGCCTGGGTGGCTCAGTGGGTTAAAGCCTCTGCCTTCAGCTCAGGTCATGATCTCAGGGTCCTGGGATCGAGGCCCGCATCGGGCTCTCTGCGCAGCAGGGAGCCTGCTTCCTCCTCTCTCTCTCTGCCTGCCTCTCTGCCTACTTGTGATCTGACCTCTCTCTGTGTCAAATAAATAAATAAAATCTTAAAAAAAAAAAAAGAAAGAAAGAAATTCACAAGTCATAACAATAAAAAAAAAATGCCTGAATCTTCCTACCAGGAAGAAGAGTATTTCTCCCCAAAATTCTCACTTACAACTAAACAGTTACAGGTAAATAATGTATGATCTCTATTATAAAGAAGAAAAACAGTACAAAAATACAGAATAAGGAGAATCTACATAGGTAAGAGTAGCCATGGAAGTGCCAACCTATGGGATTTGTTTAAATTGAGGTATGTCTATAGGATAAAAATTCTCCTCTAGCATACCCAATGATCTGAACTATTTTAAAAAGATCTCCACACCAGTTGGTGTGAGTAACGCCAACTCACAGCACTTCCTTATTCTGTCACTTAACCCACCCCCAATACCATGCTTTACAATAATTTCCCATTCTATTCCTTTGTTCCTCACAGTCAGCTAAATAAAATGTGGCAGCCTCTCAGTTCTTTCTGCATTAAAGTAATACATCTGGTCTTTCCTTTCAATTTTCACAGCCCTCACCCCCTTTCATTCGGAAAACAGTATCAGGTCTCTGGCCGCCTGTCCTCTACCCCTGGTGACCCAGCTACAGAGTTGCTTATTTCTTTGATAACAGGGTTAAGATGAATATATGAGAGACCTCCTGCACAATGTCTGTAAAATTATTTTCATTTGATCTTTGACGTTTATCATTATTTTAAATTATATTGGCAAGGCTGGTGTAATACTGGCTGATCATTTTCTCCTAAGAACAAAATGTGTAAGTATATACAAGATTATATAGAGCTTACAGTTAGGAGTTTGAGACAAAAGGATGTCAAAAAGCAAGGCAACTTATAAATCAGACAATTAGGCTTTTTCTATCAAAAACAATTTTAACATTATTAATAACATTACTAAAAGGTAGCAAAAATTTGTCAAATCACTGATTATATATGTCTACTTACAACTTCTGCTTTTACTTTATGTAGCAATTAGCAATTCAATTTAACACCTGAAAAGCAATATGTCAGGTACCACAGAAGATACAAAGGTGTCCCAAAGCACTTAGTCTCCAAAAGCTCATATGCAATTTGAAGATAAAATGTCACATAAGTATATAAAAATGACTAAACATGTAGTAAATTAAGTACTTTGTCTCATTAAATTTCAACACACATTAAAACAAAATATAACTTTAGCTGTTCTGATCTCTCCTTTTAATTTCATTTATACCTTAAATTTTGGGGGGGGGAAATGTATAAACAGTGCCCAATCACAGATAGTAACAGAATAAGCCTACTTTGTATAAAACTTTTAAGGAGTGAATCTTCAGCCTACAGGACCCAAAAAATATTTCTGCTTGCTGAAACAGCAAAACATTTTGGCTATGCATCCATAAAACTGCTAATGTAAAAGTATAATGTAAAAACATAACTGGTAATGTAGAGAGATGTTTATAACACATTAGGTATAAAAAGCAAGTTATAAAACATTACTGCATAATATGATCTCAATCTTGTAAACAAAGAAAAAACACACATACACACATGACTGGAATAGTCTGATTATAAATTCCATATTTTTTCTAATCTAATGTTAGAATAAGCACATATTCTTTGTATAGTAATAAGTTACATGAAAAATTAAGAAAACCATCAATCCAGGTTTGCTTTAATAAATTTATGGTAATTTTCAAAAATATGTTTATCTCATTTTATTCTCATAATGGACACAACAGTTTATATCATAAATAACCTAATTTCATAGGAAGCACATTTACTTCATATATATTGCATTTAAAAATTGGAAAAATTAGTTTGCCTTCAAAATATTAAACTATGGAGATTATAAAGCAGTTATATAAAAGTTGACTTGTGTCTGATTCTTAAGAATCAAAACAGTCGGGCGCCTGGGTGGCTCAGTGGGTTAAAGCCTCTGCTTTCGGCTCAGGTCATGATCTCAGGGTCCTGGGATCGAGGCCCGCATCGGGCTCTCTGCTCAGCGGGGAGCCTGCTTCCCCCTCTCTCTCTGCCTGCCTCTCTGCCTCCTTGTGATCTCTCTCCCGCTGTGAAATAAATAAATAAAATCTTAAAAAAAAAAAAAAAAAAGAATCAAAACAGTCATTTTTAATTAGAACACACAAGTAAGATTTAATCCTCATGAAACAAAAGCAAAACATTTTTAATTACAACTAGTTTCAGGGTCCTTTGTGTGTTGTACTAATCAAAGCTTATTCCTATAGATTTTCATATCTGACACACAAAATGAAAAAATTAAAATTATACTACTTACCTAGACTACATGTCTGAGATCATTACTGTTGTATTTGGCTTCTAAGGGGCATAAAATGAGTCATCTTACAAGCACAAAACAAATTAGTGAGAATTACTTGCTATTAATTTCATCATTACATGTACCAGGTGCACTATCTGCATCTTAGCTTATAAATTCCCACCAAACTCACATATCTTCAAAATTTATTTACCATTTTAAGTAATATAATACCTCAAGAGCATGCTGTATTCTGTCTTTGTGTCTTCCAGGCTGAGTGAGGTTGCTGGCAACACTAGAAGTGGTAGTCTCGCAGATCTGCTCACCCAAAAGACAATCTTCTGGTAATACGGTTTCTGCCCAGAGTCGGCAGACGCCATCATGGCATGAAGTTAATAACACATTACAGACAGAACCTCTAATGACAAAGAAAAACAAACAGAAGTTACTATAAATATCAGTGCCACTGATTAAAGTTTATTAATATTTGGTTCTTCACATATAAAAATAGCATTAGTGCACAACTAACAGTATGATCAAGAGTAGTTATTTTTCCAGTAATGGTAAGAGATTTATACAGGCTATTTCACACTCTCACAAAACCTTACCGACTACTTGCTCATACTTGCAAGGTGGCAGGCTGAATAAAGTGCTTTCAAAGAACTTGAAATCATACACAGTTATCATTGTGAACATGAGCACCATAAACACCAGGAAATGGTCTTGAGAAAGGAGACAGAAATTTATGCCTGATTACACACATGCTACTTGAAAACTACGCTCTGTGGGAATATAGGTATCTTCTGAACAAACGAAAGACCAAAAGAAAGCCTAATCATTGCAAATTACAGAATGACCATAAGAAAAGTTCATTAAATATAATTAAAGTTCATGGCTTATGGCACTACTTGTGTCATCCTGTATCATCCTTCTTATAATCGAAAGATTATAAACAGGTAAACAAATGAGCATCTTCAAAATAAAACTGCAAGAATATAATTTCAAACTATGAGTCAATTTCCATTAAGTTAAAATAAGCAAAAATATTACAGCATCAAGCAGCTTAAGTGAATTAACCACTCATTATAAAAGAACAAAAAACCATGCTCTCTTTTTTTTATTATTATTATTTGCCCCAGGGGACAGGTCTGTGAATCATTAGGCTTACACCTTTCACAGCACTCACCATAATTCATGCTCTCTTTAAAAAAACAAAGAAACAAACAAAAACAAACAAACAAAAAACACGTGGAATCCGACTTGGTCAAAGGTATTCTGCAAATGTTTTTAACAGACGCAAATAATTTAATAATTTAAAATAATTTAATTCAGGTCCCAAAAAATGAATGAAGTCCCATTTACAGAGCACCTCTATAATGTGTCTTGTATTTGCTATCAGGTGTGAACAGTTCACACATGAAATAACCTTCTCTCAAAAATAAATACAGATATCTATGCAAGCTTTTTTGTAACTACACATATGATATAGGAATCATTTGTATGAGCTGTTCTGTAGTTTCTTTAATACTTTTAAGAG
Source organism: Ailurus styani (assembly GCA_002007465.1). Taxonomy (NCBI): domain Eukaryota; kingdom Metazoa; phylum Chordata; class Mammalia; order Carnivora; family Ailuridae; genus Ailurus; species Ailurus styani. The sequence goes on along the minus strand of LNAC01000084.1, from coordinate 2,350,954 downwards.
ATGTTGAACATTGAGGAAAAACTTATAACGATAAATTCTTTGAAAAGGTTCTGTTGATGGCCCTAAGTTAAAAAAAGCCTGGCCACTTTACTCACTGTGAATGATATGCTTTCCCACCATGTATATTATTGATAGTTTATTACTATGTTTTATTTTCCTTCCGTGTGTGCTTTCAAACTTGCAAACATTTCCTTCCTGGAATCTTTTACTACTGCTGCTACTATAGTATCAGCTAACACAGAAAAGCCCATACTATGTGCAAAGGCCTGCAGTAAATATTTACATGCACTAGCATAGTGACTCTCACTACAACCCTCCGAGGTAGGTATTATTACCTAAGAGAAGAAAACTGAGGCACAGAGAGCTTAAGAAATGCAGGCAAAAGCTCACAAAGCTAGTACCAACAGCAGGATTTGAATTCAGGCAGTTAACACCCAGAGCTTATGCTCTTCATTTCCACCAAGTCAAGGTACTAAAAAGACCTTTGCTTTTTAGAAATATATATTATTTTTACAAATACATAAGTAAACACACCAAAGTTATGGGACACATTTGTCTAACCTGGGCATATACTTGCTAGTTTTACGCCATGAGAAACCTGCCACAGCTCGGGGATGTGCCAAATAAACAAAAGAAAATTGGGTAGACGCCTGTCTCCTTTTCACTTCATGATGATCCTGAGGTATAATTGAGGATTTCCAGCCAGTCATAGGATACCATACTTTCAAAAGACAATCATCCTGCAAAAATACATAGGTCAATATGTATTAATCTGAACATAACACAATTCAAAATGTAAGTGATTTAGTGATTTAGAGGACCTTTAACAATTAAGCTACCTGTAAAAACTAACATGTGAGCTTTATATAGCACAAACTCAAGTGTAATGTTCATTACCCTAAAGAATACTACTCTTGAAAAATAAATGGACAGTTTTCTCATCAATCTCCTCTGCATAATGGTGGTTTTCAAATAGACTGAAGCCAAATTCCCTCATTTAAACATGTAGGGGTCACTGTAGAGAAGATTCTGAAACCAGATGACCTTGGATAAAATAAGAAAGAGGCCATGTTATTAGTCAGTGTTAACATTCTCTCTCCTTTTTTGAAGACATCTATAAGGGTAAAACCAATCCTTTTTAAATATGAACTGCTTCTTAGACATTATGTCAGGAATCAGCAAACTTGCTCTGTAAAAGGCCAGACAGTATGGAAGGCTTTGTGGACCGCATGGTCTCTGCCACAGATTCTCCTTGGGTTTTTTTTTTTTCCTTACAACCCTTTAAGAACATAAAAACCATAGTTTTCTGATCTCCATGCTAAATGAAATGAATGCACTTATGTAGTTGTCAGGAATCACCTCTATGCCCACTTAAACAAGATACTTAAATAAGATACTTACAAGTATAACAAAAGGCACTGACTTTAAGATTTTACTTAGTTCTAAGAATTTTGTTAAAGGCTGAAATAGGGACACCTGGGTGGCTCAGTAGGTTAAGTGTCTGCCTTCAGCTCAGGTCATGATCCCAGGGTGCTGGGATCAAGTCTCGCATCGGGCTCCTTGCTCAGCAGGGAGCCTGCTTCTCCCTCTGCCTGCTGCTCCCCCTGCTTGTGCTCTCTCTCTCCCCCTCTTTCTATCTAACAAATAAATAAATAAATAAATCTTTAAATAAACTAAAGGCCAAAATAATTTTATCTAAAAGTATCTACTTTATAGTGCTTTATCCTCAATAGTGAATAGAATCTTGAGGGAAATACTACAATATCATTCATACAAAAATTTTACTCTAAGAAACAATGAAATTAGGTATTCCTAGAAAGTGCATGTAGGTCCAAAAACTATCATCTAGACTAGACAAACATTTCTGTTTGTCTTTACCATCTTGGTACTCATTTTCAATTTATATTGCACAATGTATGTTTCCACTAAGATCTCATTTATTTGTATATTTGAATTATACAGCAAATCTCTTTAAGTGCTTAGTCTGAGACAACCACTTAACAATGTACTAGTTGCTTTCCTCCAAGTACCTTCTTCAACTTAGCATTATTTTCACCTAACAAATTTACTGCATAATACATCAGTGGTTTCAGGCCACATACCATAAAAACCATAGAGGCACCTAAGAGCCCCCAAGCATTCATAAAGAAAAGGCAGAGTGCCTCCATGAACACATGGCATTCTAGCCCCTTTCTCCCATCCCACCAGCAATCTCTCACTCAAATGGAGTAGTCCCATTTTCAACTGTCACTGCCTAAAACTAAACCACACAAAAGCAATTTAGAAATCCTTAACAGAAAGACAGCTAGAAAGTATCCAAATTAGAAAAAAAAAGAAGTAAAACTGTCTTTATTCACAAAATCCTAAGGAATCTACAAAAAAAGAGACTTGGTAACAAAATCATAAAACTAAAGATCAAAACTCAAACAGCAATTCTCTTTCTACATGTTAGAAATAACTGGAAATGCAATTTGTTTAAACACCTTTTACATTAGGAAGATAACAAATTAGGAACAAAACAAGTACACTAAAAACTACAAAGCACTGCTAAGAGAAAGAAAACCTAAATAAAAAGAGAAACGTACCACCTTCAGGGATGTAAAATACAAGTGTTACTGATTCAGTTCTTCCCAAGCTGATCTATAAAGATTTAATGTGAACACAGTCAAAAATCACAGCAAGCTTTTTGGTAGAAACTGACTGCCTTATTCTAAAATTTGTATAACACCAAAGAAACAATACCACCAAAAATATGTATTTTAAAGATTTCATTTACTTATTTGAGAGAGAGAGCATGAGTGCGCAAGATGAGGAGTACAGGGAGAGGGACAAGCAGACTGCATGCTGAACAGGGAGCCCAACGTGGGGCTTGATCCCACAACTTTGAGATCATGACCTGAGCCCAAAATCAAGAGTCAGACACTCAACCGACTGAGCCACCCAGGCACCCCCACCAAAAATATTTTTAAAGAAAAAACAAAGTTAGAGGACTTACACCACCCAATTTCAAAACTTAAGAGAAAGCTAAGGAAGGTAGGAAAGACAGACATGCCAAAGCAACAATTACATGTACAGTAACTCTAAAGACAACCTGAAGACTAACAGAACAGATCTTCTACAACTAATCATAGAGAAGGTCACAATGAGACATATAGGAAGGGCAGAGACTTGACTGCAAAGAAATGACTTTGAAGAAATAATAGCTGAAAACCTCCCTGACCTGGGGAAGGGAAACAGATATCCAGATCCAAGAAGCAAGGAAAGTCCCAAACAAGATGAACCCAAGGAGGTCCACACCAAGATACATAACAATTAAAATGGCAAAAATTAAAGAGACAATCATAAAAGCAGCAAAGAAAAACAGTTGCATACAAGGGAAACCCCATAATGTTATCAGCTGCTTATTTAGCATAAATTTTGCAGGCCAGAAGAAAGTGGCATGTTATATTTAGAGTGCTGAAAGGAAAAAACCTGCAACCAAGAATACCAGGTAAGTTTATTCAGAATTAAAGGAGAAATAAAAGTATTCCCAGACAAATAAAAATTAAAAAAGAGTTCATCACCACTGAAACAGCCTCACAAAAATAGTGAGGGAACTCTTTAAGCAGAAAGAAAAGGCTGTAATTTGAAGAAAGAAAATTATAGTGGCACCTGGGTGGCTCAATCAATTAAGCGTCTGACTCTTGGTTTCAGCTCAGGTCATGATCTCAGGGTTGTGAGATCAAGCCCCATGTCAGGTTCCATGTTGGGTGTGGAGCCTGTCCAGGATTCTCTCTATCCCTCTCCCATTGCTCCCCACTCCCACATGCTCTCCTCTCAAAAAAACTAAAAATAAAAAACATAGCAAGACAAAAAAGAGCATTACATAGTAATAAACATTTTGGTCCAAGAAGAGGATACAACAATTGTAAATATCTATGTCCAATGTAGGAGCACTAAATATATAAAGCAAATATTAACAGACAAAAATGGAGGAATTGACAGTAACAAAATAATAGTAGAGGACTTAAATACCCCACTTGCGTTAGTGGATTGGTCATCCAGAAAGAAAATCAATAAGGAAACAGTGGTTTTGAGCAACACATATAGACCAGATGGACTTAACAGATATATACAGAACATTCCCCCAAAAAACAGCAAAATACACATTCTTTTCAAGTACACATGGAACGTTTTCTAGGATAGATCATGTTACGCCACAAAACAAGTTTTTAAATAAATCTGAGAAGACTGAAATATATCAAGCATCTTTTCTGACCACGAGAGTATGAACTAGAAATCAACTACAAAAACAAAAACAAAAACAAAAACAAAACAACAACAATAAAAAACCTGGGGGGGGGGTTTAAAGAAAAACACATGAAGGCAAACCAACAGGCCACTAAACAACCAATGGATCAATGAAAAATCAAAAGGGAAATCAAAAAAATACATGGAGACAAATAAAAATGAAATACCATGGTTCAAAATCTGCAGGATACAGCAAAAGTAGTTCTAAGAGGAAAGTCTGAGAGATACCAGTATACCTCAAAAAACAATCAAAATCTCTTAACCTTACAACTAAGGAAACTAGAAAAAGAAGAACAAAGCCCAAAATGAGTAGAAGAAAGGAAATAATAAAGATCAGATCATAAACAAATGAAACAGAGACTAAAAAAAAAAAAAGGAAAAGATCAATTGAGACTAAGATCTGGTTCTTTGAAAAGATAAACTTATTAAGCCTTTAGCCAGACTAATCAAGAAAAAAAATGACAAAATCAGAAATGAAAGAGAAATTACAATCAATACCACAATACTACAAAAAAATTACAGCTTACTACAAAGAAAACTATATGACAACAAATTAAACAACCTAGAAAAAAATGGATAAATTCCTAGAAACATCAACCTCCGAAGACTGAATCATGAAGAAATAAAAAAATCTGAGCAGACCAATTACTAGTAATAACATTGAACTGGTAATCAAAAAAGCTCTCAATAAATAAAAAACGGCTTCACAGGTGAATTCTACCAAATATTTAATACTTCTCAAAGTATTCCCAAAAAAAGGAGGAAGAAATCCTTCCAAATTCATTCTATGAGGCCAGCATTACCCCAATACCAAAACCAGACAAAGATACACAAACACACTCAAAAAGAAAATTATAAAAATAAAATAAAGTTATACAACTCCAGGGGGAAAAAATTACAGAGCAATAACCCTGATAAATATAGATGCAAAATCCCCAACAAAATCTTAGCAAACCAATTTAAAAACAAATTAAAAGGATCATTCACCAAAATCAAGTAGGGTTTATTCTGGGGATACAAGGACGGTTTGATTTATGCAAATTAATCAACATGATATATTTCATTAAAATGAAGTATAAAATTCCTAAGATCATCTCAACAGGTGCAGAGAAAGCATGTGACAAATATCCATTCCTGATAAAAACTCTAAGCAAAGTGGTATAGAGGGAACATACCTCAACATTATAAAAGCCATATATGACAAACCTACAGTTTAACATCATACTCAACGGTAAAAAGCTAAAAGCTTTCCCCTAAGAGCAGAAACAAAACAAAAATGCCCACTCTCAGCATTATTATTCAGCATAGTACTGGAAGTCCTAACCACAGCAATCAGACAAGAAAAAGAAAGAAAAGGCATTTTCAAGTAAGATGTTACTATTTGCAGATGATATATTACATATAAAAAAACCCTAAAGATTCCACCAAAAAACTATTAGAATAAATGAATTCAGTAAAGCTGGAGTATACAAAATCAATATACAGAAATCTGTTGCATTTCTATACACTAACAATAAAATAGCAGAAAGAGAAACTAAGAAAATAACCCCATTAACAACTGCATCAAAAAGAATAAAATACCTAGGAATCAATTAACCAAAAAGGTGAAAGACCTACACACTGAAAACTGTAAGACCCTGAAGAAAGAAATCAAAGAAGATACAAACAAATGGAAAGATACACCATGTTTATGGACTGGAAGAATACTGTTAAAATGTCTACACAACCCAAAGCAATCTAGATTCAATGCAATCCTTATCAAAACACCAATACTGTTTTTCACTGAATTACAACCAAAGATCCTAAAATTTATATGGAGCTGCAAAAGACTCTGAAAAGTCAAAGCAATCTTGAGAAAGTCTATAAATCTGTCAAGACTCAGTGAACTTAAAATACATATTTTATTCATATAAAATACATTAAAGTATGTATCAAGTATAACAATATATTAATATAGTGTACAAAGTATATTTATATAAAGTATATTAACAAAGTTAATAATGCTATATTAATATATTTAATATTACATTTTACATAATTACATAAAATACAGTTAACTATATGAAAATAATATATTAGTTATAGCTAATACAGTTATTATATAATTGATATGTTAATATAGTTAATATGCTATATTAGTATAATGTATTGAGTGTATTTATATAAAATATATTTGGTGTACATTAAGATATATACTTAAAATATACATTTTATTTTAATTATATTTCAATAATTATAAAAAGGAAACAACAGGACAAGATTTATGTATAAGGATGTTCATTTTTAATAGCAATAGAAAAATCAGAACCACTTAATGTTCATTAATAGTTAGTTATCTGATTAAGTTAAAATATAGTATATGCATCCATATAATGAAAAATTATGTCATCTTTAAAAAGAATACAGATATATGTGTATTGACATAACAATCTATATTAAGTGAAAAAAACCAATTTAAAGAATATGACCTAATCTGAGTATGTGTGCACATGTGTATGGTTCACAAAGACATCAAAAAGTCTGGAAGAATATACAGTCACAGAAAAACATGACCTTTTTATTCAAAGTCGGACTATTTGGCAGGGGATTATCATTTTCTCTACATGTTTTTTATAATAAATACATATCATGTTTAAAAAGTAAAGATTTCCATTTTAAAGAAGGAAGAAGTTTAAGAAGCCAATCCTTTAAATAATCAAAACATTGAATCTAGGAACAGAGAAGTGCTTTCAAGAGGAAGAAAAGCTTCTGGAAACATTCTGTAGGCTTCTCCTTTACTTTCTGCCAAAATAATCCTCCTCAAAAATTCTTATCCAAGCCATAAAACCAGTTTTTTTTACTCAAAATCATAATCCTCTATTAAGAAAAAAGGTTTCTGAAGATATTATCTTCCAGAAGATCTGTAGTGGGGAATTAGTTTACACATCTTGAGATCTTGAGAATTTCTTAAATAAACATTTTTGGAGATTCTGAAAACTTGACCTTTATAAAATGTCTGTGTAGTATATCAATTGCCTTAGAGGCAGTGAATGAGCAGAGAAATGGACTCTAATGCCTAAAGACCGCATGAACTTCTTTCTATGATCTCGAAGATGGCTAGAATCCTATGATTCTAAAAGTGTTTAAGTTTATATTTTAATCTATGCACATACAGGTAGGCCCATCCTTTCTATACATATCTAAAGAGTTTTCCCGATAATTATAGGTCATCTAACATAATTAACTGTTGCCTCCTTCGTGAATTGTTTTTCCTTCTGATTTCTCTAGTGTCACACTCTCCTATTTTCCATCTATTTAAGCACCCACTCCTTCTCAGTGGCTTCTCCCCATTTTTTCCTCCACTTCTTAACGTTCAAGAATTCTAGGATTTCATCCTAAACCCCATTCCCTTCTCCAGAATACATTTTCTCCCTAGTTAATTACACCCTGCTCCATGACTTTAAACACCATCTTTTGCCTAATGGATTCAAACTTGGAATCCTTAACTCTGACGTCTTCAGGAAACTCATATCTTACTCTTACTCTATTTGATATCTTAACCAAAATGCATACTTTGATCTAGACACTACGTTCCAGCATTCTGCTATATTTTAACAAGACCTACTAATTCCTATCCCAGAACATTTATACTTGGTGTCCCACTGGCCAAAAATACCCTTTCTTCTGAACTTCATACAGTTGACCCCTTCCAATTATTCAGTTCTCAATTTAAAGTTACTTCCCCAGAAAAGCATTCTCTAAAGATCATCCACTCTAATAGACACAAAGTCACACTACTACATCATCCTGTCTTAATTTTCTGGATAGTATTTATTAATACATTATTTTTTTCGTCTTTCCTCACTACAAGTTAAGTTGCATGCACACAGCAACCTTGTCATCCTCTTCATCACGAGACTGCCAACACATAGAACAGCTCAGGATATGCGGTGTCCAAAAAAATATTTGCTAAACATGTGAAGGTTGTTAATTTCAAGTAAAATTTCAAATCAGTCTTTCTTCAAAAATGCACTATGAAATAAAGACAAATTTTATATGTATACGCATATATAAAATATACAAAAATATGAGAGAGTCTATCATGATGTGAATAAAACTATGAGAAGATTTTTGTATGCTTTCCAAGTATGACTTACTGGAGTTGTGAAGTACATTTCCTTTGATAAATTTTCTATGATAAAAGGTACATCAGACAACATATATGTCAAAATACATGTCTTAAGGGAGACCTGACTGTATACAATAGTGCCATTAATTTTATTTGGAAGAGGATAGTAGGAATTCTACCAAACATTTAAAGAAGAATTAATACCTATTCTCCTGAAACTGTTCCAAAAAATAGAAATGGAAGGAAAACTTCCAAACTCATTTTATGAGGCCAGCTTTACCTTGATCCCAAAACNGGCAAAGACCCCATCAAGAAGGAGAATTACAGACCAATATCTTTGATGAATACGGATGCAAAAATCCTCAACAAAATACTAGCCAATAGGATCCAGCAGCACATAAAAAGGATTATTCACCACGACCAAGTGGGATTTATTCCTGGGATGCAAGGTTGGTTTAACATTCGCAAATCAATCAATGTGATACAAGACATTAATAAAAGAAAGAACAAGAACCATATGATCCTCTCAATAGATGCTGAAAAAGCATTTGACAAAGTACAGCACCCTTTCTTAATCAAAACTCTTCATAGTGTAGGCATAGAGGGTACATACCTCAATATCATCAAAGCCATCTACGAAAAACCCACAGCGAATATCATTCTCAATGGAGAAAACCTGAGAGCTTTCCCCCAAAGTCAGGAACATGGCAGAGGCTGTCCACTATCACCACTGCTATTCAACATAGTACTAGAAGTCCTAGCCTCAGCAATCAGACAACAAAAAGAAATAAAAGGCATCCAAATCGGCAAGGAAGAGGTCAAACTCTCACTCTTTGCAGATGATATGATACTTTATGTGGAAAACCCAAAGGACTCCACTCCAAAACTGCTAGCACTCATACAGGAATTCAGTCAAGTGTCAGGATATAAAATCAATGCACAGAAATCAGTTGCATTTCTATATACCAACAACAAAACAGAAGAAAGAGAAATTAAAGAGTCAATCCCATTTACAATTGCACCCAAAACCATAAGATACCTAGGAATAAACCTAACCAAAGAGGCAAAGAATCTGTATTCAGAAAACTATAAAGTACTCATGAAAGAAATTGAGGAAGACACAAAGAAGTGGAAAAACATTCCATGCTCATGGATGGGTAGAATAAATATTGTGAAAATGTCTATGCTACCTAGAGCAATCTACACATTTAATGCAATCCCCATCAAAATACCAGCAATTTATTTCAAAGAAATGGAACAAATAATCCTAAAATTTATATGGAACCAGAAAAGACCCCGAATAGCCAAAGGAATGTTGAAAAAAAAAAGCAAAGTTGGCGGCATCACAATTCCAGATTTCAAGCTCTATTACAAAGCCGTCATCATCAAGACAGTATGGTACTGGCACAAAAACAGACACATAGACCAGTGGAACAGAATAGAGAACCCAAAAATGGACCCTCAACTCTATGGTCAACTAATCTTCGACAAAGCAGGAAAGAATGTCCAGTGGGAAAAAGACAGTCTCTTCAACAAATGGTGTTGGGAAAACTGGTCAGCCACATGCAGAAAAATGAAACTGGATCATTTCCTGACACCACACACAAAAATAGACTCAAAATGGATGAGATACCTCAATGTGAGACAAGAATCCTTCAAAATCCTTGAGGAGAACACAGGCAGCAGCCTCGCTGACCTCAGCTGCGGCAAGTTCTTCCTAGAAACATTGCCAAGAGTAAGGGAAGCAAGGGCAAAAATGAACTATTGGGACTTCATCAAGATTAAAAGCTTTTGCACAGCAAAGGAAACAGTCAACAAAACCAAAAGACAACTGACAGAATGGGAGAAGATATTTGCAAATGACATATCAGATAAAGGGCTAGTATCCAAAATCTATAAAGAGCTTCTCAAACTCAACACCCATAAAACAAATAACCCAGTCAAGAAATGGGCAGAAGACATGAACAGACATTTCTCCAAAGAAGACATCCAAATGGCCAACAGACACATGAGAAAGTGCTCAACATCACTCGGCATCAGAGAAATACAAATCAAAACCACAGTGAGATATCACCTCACACCAGTCAGAATGGCTAAAATCAACAAGTCAGGAAATGACAGATGTTGGCGAGGTTGCGGAGAAAGGGGAACCCTCCTACACTGTTGGTGGGAATGCAAACTGGTGCAGCCACTCTGGAAAACAGTATGGAGATTCCTCAAAAAGTTGAAAATGGAGCTACCCTACGACCCAGCAATCGCACTACTGGGTATTTATCCTAAAGACACAAAGGTAGTGATCCTCAGGGGCACGTGCACCCGAATGTTTATAGCAGCAATGTCCACAATAGCCAAACTATGGAAAGAACCTAGATGTCCATCAACAGATGAATGGATAAAGAAGATGTGGTATATATATACAATGGAATACTATGCAGCTATCAAAAGAAACGAAATCTTGCCGTTTGCAACAACGTGGATGGAACTAGAGGGTATTATGCTGAGCGAAATAAGTTAATCAGAGAAAGACAATTATATGATCTCTCTGATATGAGGAACTTGAGGGGCAGGGTAGGGGGTTTGGGGGGTAGGGAGGGAAAAAATAATGAAACAAGATGGGATGGGGAAGGAGACAAACCATAAGAGACTCCTAATCTCACAAAACAAACTGAGGGTTACTGGGGGGTGGGAGGGTAGGGATAGGGTGGATGGATTATGGACATTGGGGAGGGTTTGTGCTTTGGTGAATGCTGTGAAAGGTATAAGCCTGATGATTCACAGACCTGTACCCCTGGGGCAAATAAAAAAAAAACTATTCTTCCTATGATTCTGGTAAGTTTTCCTTTTACTAACCATGCTTTTCAGACATGAAAAATTCTTCTTGCATCTCTACATTCTACCCAGAAATATTAAATATTAGGGTTTTATTAGTAGTAGGTGACTTAACTGGCTTATCAAGTTTTTCAGTGTTTGTTTTTAAAATCTAATTTTTTCTTCCAATTTATTTATCATTATTTATTTCCCTCCAGTATCCTTTGGTCCCGTACTATCTACCCTGCCAAATTGTTTAGATAGCTCTGTTATCTGTGAGGGGGAAAAAGAGGAGGAAGGAGAAGCAGAGGGGAGAAAGAGAAAGTAGGGAAAAGGGAGAGGGAGTGAAAGCCCAAATGGCAAGGAACTACTGGCAGCCTCTAAGGCCTGAAGGAGGCCTCCAACCAAGAGTCAGAAAATGGCCAAGCCCTCAGTCATACAGCTACAAAGAAATAAACTCTGCCAACACCCTGAGAGAGCTTGAAAAAGGATTCTGCCCTAGTCAAGTCTCCGGGTGATAATTCAGTCCAGCTGGTGCCTTTACTACAGCCTTTAGAGCCCCAACCAGAGCACCTACCCAAGCCACGCCCAGACACCTAACCCACAGAAGCTGAGATAGTAAATATGTGGTTTTAAGCCACTACCTGCAGTCATTTGTTATGCAGTAACAGAAAACTAGTGAGTACTTGCACTAGTCAGTACTAGTACTTGCACTAGTACGAGAAAACAGACTCCTAGTGATAAGTGTTAGGAGCAAAATTAAGACAGGAAAAGGGAACAAAAAGTATAGTGGGAGGTGGGATGCAATTTTTAAAAAGGTTCTTAAGAGCCTCACTGAGAAGGTGACATTGAAGACATTAAAGGGAAAAGCCACGCAGGTCTCTGGGGGGACAAGTTTTCTGGGTGGAGGGAAAACAAGTGCAAACGCTATTTTTAGAAAAAATCACATGGGTATGTGGCTGAATCAGGTTTCCAAGGAGGAGAGTAACAGGAGATAAGGTCAAAGAAGTGATGGGAAATGTAGTGACCATGGGGCAGGCCTGGAAAACCATCATAAAGACTTGAGTTTTTAATGAATGAAATGGGAAAACTTCTGACAGTTTTGAACAGACAGGTGACATTATCTGACGTACATTCTGAAAAGATCACTCTAGCCACTGGTTTGAAAATACACTGCACAGGAGCACAGCATAAGTTGGGAGAAACAATTAAGCATTTAATACAATAAAGCAGCAATAAGTGATGGAGGCTTCAAATAGATTGTAACAACGGAAGTGGTACAGAAGTGAGCAGACTGTGGATGTATTTTGAAGGCAGAGCCATCAGGGGAGTAGGGGGCAGGGGGCAGAGATCAGAAGTTCCATTTTAGACATGTTTACTTGAAGACACATTTAGTTTTATGTACATATGTGGGTATATATATGTATGTATGTATATGTGTGTGTATAAATATATATATAATCAATCAGCCTGGAGCTCAGAGGAGAGGTACAGACTAAAGATACAAACCTGAATGCACTTGAAGGCATGAGATAAGATGACATGGCCAACGGAGGAGTATGGTCAGAGGAGAGGTCTAAGAAATGAGCCCTGGGGAACTCCAACGTTTAAAAGTAGGGGAGTAAGGATAATGTCAGCAAAATAATTTTTCGGGCAGCCAGAGAGTTAAAAAGCAAATCAAGAATGACCTGTGTCCTGGAAGTAAACTGAAAAAAATGTTCAAGGGGAATGAAACAACCAACTGTGTTAAGTCATCCCATTAGGGTAAGTAAGAACTAACCACAGGATTCAGTAACAGGAACTCCCTAATGACACTTTCAGAAGAGCGGTGGTGAGTATGCAAAACAGAAGATGGGAGACAACAACTATAACCAACTCTTTGAAGGTACCATGAGGAGGACAAAGAAATGTGACCTGAGAGGAGGTCAAGAGAGGGTTTTCTTATTGAGGCTGTCTGTTTCAGAATGGGAATGGGCAAGATTATAGCATGTTTGGCATGCTACACTGTATTAATGAGCTTGGGCTGCCATGACAAAACACCATAGTCTGGGTGGCTTAAACAAATATATTTTCTCATAGTTCTGAGGCCTGGAGGCTGAGATGAAGTTGCCAGCATGGTTGGACTGGTGAGAGCTCTGTTGCTGGCTTGCAGATGACTGACTACCTTCTTGCTGTGTCTTCGCACCGCAGAAAGAGAGCAAGCTCTCCAGTGTCTCTTCTTACAAAAGTACTCACTGTTCCTATCACAAGGGCCATGCTCATGACACCTGATCTAACCTTAAGTACCTTCCCAAAGCTCCATATCCAAATACCATCACATTGGGGGCTGGGGCTTCAACATATGAATGGGGGTTGGAGGGCCATGTTCAGTCCATAACATATGCCAAGGTGATGACCCAGTGGAGAAGGGAAAACTCATGGAGAAGAGAGGAGACAACTGCAATAGTGATGTCTCTGAGTAAGCAAGAACAAACGGGAGCTAGCAAACAAGTGAAAGAAATGGCCTCATACAAAAGCACAGACAGTGGCATGCCTGGCTGGCTCAGTAGGTTGAGCGGCTGACCCTTGGTTTCAGTTCAGGTCATGATCTTAGGGCTGTGATTGAGCCCCGTGTCAGGCTCTATGCTGGGCATAGGGCCTGCTTAAGATTCTCTCTCTCCATGCTTGCTTGCTTGCTTGCGCTCTCAAAAAAAAAAAAAAAAAGGCACAGACAGTTCACCCATGGCAACACGAAGGAAGGCAGGACACACAGGCCCAGATGTCAGGAAGCGAACACATACTGGTAGATTGCAGGAGCTTACCAAAGTTCTCTTCCAACTGCATCTATGTTCTCAGGCAAGAACCCACAGTAAACAAATGCTGAAGCAGGCAACTGGACTGTCACAAGGGACTCTGCTAATACCCAATGGCACAGAGCTGCGGTTTTAAACAGCTACACAGAGACAACGCACAAGTCCATGCAAAATGAGAAGTCACAACAGAGGCACCCGCATAACTGCAAGAAAACCACTAAGGAATATCCCTAAGTGAAAGGATGAAATTGAGGAGGGAAAAAAACCTCTGAAAAAGGATATGGTAAGGAAGGGTCTATCTACACCTAGACTCTGAGCAGAGGAGGGAGGTTTCACTGGGCATTTACAACCACAAGGAAGCCCCATGAGATCCAACTCACACTACCTGAATGGCACAGCAACTTCCAAGTTGAGAATTTAGTTTGAGTCGGTTTTGCCCCCCAGGTATCTGGCAGAAGCTAAAAAGCAGCACTCTCAACCGAGGCCTTAAAGAATCCCCACAAACACTCCTGTAATAAACATTTTCTCATGAAATACAGAGTGAGCTGGTATGGTGCCCTGCTACCCAATATGCCAGGGCTAAAACCCCAGATCTGCCTTTTGACTAGTTCTAACTTCTCCAGGAAGTTCTCCAGCTGCAGTTTCCTCTTCTACAGATCAAGGAGAGTAGTGCCTGTCCCACAGGCTTTGTGGAGGCACAGGATCTGGTATATAATACTCAATCATTAGTACCTGCTGTCATAATCGTAGTAGTACTTATCCTAATTACAAACTATTTGCAGGGCGCCTGGGTGGCTCAGTGGGTTAAAGCCTCTGCTTTCGGCTCAGGTCATGATCTCAGGGTCCTGGGATCGAGGCCCGCATCGGGCTCTCTGCTCAACTGGGAGCCTGCTTCCTCCTCTCTCTCTGCCTGGCTTTCTGCCTACTTGTGATCTCTCTCTCTCTGTGTCAAATAAATAAAATCTTTAAAAAAAAAAAAAGGCTAAACATCCATCTAAAAAAGTTTGGGAAAAAAAAACAAGCAACTGAACACAAATAAAACAGAAAAACAAACATATAATACACAGGTCTACAAAACCAAAAAGTTAGTTCTTCAAAAAGAGTAACAAAACTGATAAACCCTTAGTGAGATGAATCAAGAAAAAGAGAAGGCACAAATATCAAAAATGAAAATGAAATCATCACGTTTTACAAATATTAGAAAGATAAAATGTTCTGCACAGTTCTATGCCAGTAAATTTGAAAATTTGGATAAAACTGGCAAATTCTAGGTAACTTACCAAAACTGACATAAAAAATATAAAATATAAATATCCCTATAACTATTTAAAAAATCTACAAAGAAAACTCATAGTCCAGATGGCTTGACCAGCAAATATTTGAGAATAAAAATATATCAATCTTTGATATTGCTTCATTATTTATAATGAATGTATACATTAACATGTTAAGAATAGAGGAAACTGGATGTGGGGTAGTATATGGAAACTCTCTGTACTATCTCCACAATATTTTTGTATATCTAAAACTATTCTAAGTTTATTAAAAAGTTAAATATCCTACACTGTAAAAAAACTACATTGATCTTGCATAACTCATTCATAAGAGTAGATAAAAGGGAACTTTCTAATCCATTTTTTGAGGCCAGCATGACACTGATATCAAAATCTGTCAAAACCTTACAAAAAAGGAAAAATTATTTGCCAAATCTCACTCTAACAGATCTCACCAATCCTAAACAAAATATTAGCAAACTCAATTCAGCAAAGGTAATACATTATAATCAAGCTGGGGTTATTCCAGAAACACAAGGTTTATTTAATACTTGAAAATAAGTCCACCTATTTCATCTTATTGAAAGAGTAAAAATGATAACCTCATTAGATTCAGGGAAAATTTTCCTAAGATTCAACATTATTTGTGATTTAAAAAAAAAACAAAACCTCTAACAACTATAAATAAGGAAATGTCCTTTATCTGAGAAAGAACAACTTTTTCTTGTAGTAAACATCATAATTACTCTACTGTAGTAAACATCATAATTAAAGGTAAAGAGTGAAAGATATCCTTTTGAAATTGGGAACAAGAAAAAGATACCTACTCTCACTACTTTTATTCAACATTGTACTAGAGGTCTTAGATACTGTAATTTAAAAAAAAGGAAAAGATATACAGCATTTGTTAGAGAAGATGAAATAAAACTCCCATTATTCACAGATAATATAATTATGCACATACAATACCAAAGGAATCTACAGAGGGTTTATTAGAATTAGTGACTATAGTAAGACTGCTAGGTTTAAACCCAATACACAAAAATTAATTGCTTTTCTATCTACCACTAACAATTATATGAAATGAAATTTACATAATGATGCCACTTATAACAACAATGAAAACATCAAATACCTAGGAATCAATCTAATAAATGCTTAGGGCCTGTACAAAAAATATTATAAAACAATACTGAGAAAAATAAGGAGTTTTAAAATAAATGAAGGGCTATGTTACATTCATGATGGGAACTCAATTATAAAGATGCCAATTCTCCCCAAACTGATCTACTGAGTCAATGTAGCACCAATCAAAATCACAAGAGATTTTTGTCAGTTTTTTAAAACTTATCAGGCTTGGGGCGCCTGGGTGGTTCAGTCCATAAAGTGCCTGCCTTTGGCTCAGGTCATGATTTCAGGGTCCTGGGATGGAGTCCTGCATCGTGCTCCCTGCTTCTCTCTCTGCCTCTGCCCCTCCCCCTGCTTGTGTGTGCGCGCTCTCTCTCTTTTCTCTCTTTCAAAAATAAATAATTAAAACTTATAAGGCTCATCCTTTAAAATTTAAATGAAAATACAAAGGGCCTTGGTGAGGATGTGGAGAAAAAGGAATCCTCATGCACTGGTGGTAGAAGCAAAAACTGACACAGCCACGAAAACAGTATGAGCTTCCTCGAAAAATTAAAGACAGAAATACCATATGATCCAGTAATTCCACTACTGGGTACTTACCAAAACACTATTTTGAAAATACAAAGGGCCAAGAGTAGATAAGATAATTTCAAAGATGGGAGGTAGAGCTTGCTCTACCAAATATAAAGGCAATTTAAAAGCTGTAGCAATTAAGACAGGTGGCCGATATAAGAAAAGGCCAGAGAGAGAAAATGAGAGAAAATACCCAGAAACAGACCCACACAAATATGGACGTTGGATTCTATGACAAAAGTGGTAATACAGAGCAATGAAGAAAGAGACTTCAATAAATTGTGCTGGACAGCTGGATATCCATACAGAAAAAAAATCAAATGACCTCTTCCGCATTCCACATGAATTCCACATGAATAAATGTGGAAGACAAAAAAAAAAGAAAAAAAAAGTCCAGATTTTAGATTTCAGGTTCTTTATCTGAGGTATCCTAAGTCAAGGGGCTGATGGATAGATTTCAAGATTTAAAAGATATTTTTAATAAACCCTGTTTCCTCTCATATCTTAGCATTTTAGTGTGCCAGTTCTGACAGCATCTACATATATTTGCCTGAGGTTTCCTAGGAGTTGTTTTTGACTGCTGAGAATTAATGCTCTGCCCTAACTAGCCCCCAACCAACAACCGATGTGTCTGAGGAACATGTGCGAGGAACACGATGTTGTGAGGATCACTGGTTCCCAGAGTTACCCAGAGATCCGAGCTTGTTAATCACTTGCATGATAATGTACCCTTTTTGAAGCACCCCCACTTCTCTGTCTCAAATCCCCCTATTAATTACTTATAATGGAATCCTTGTCTCAAGATCTGCTTCTTGAGGGCACCTAGGTGGCTCAGTGGGTTAAAGCCTCTGCCTTCAGCTCAGGTCATGATCTCAGGGTCCTGGGATGGAGCCCCACATCAGGCTTCCTGCTCAGCAGGGAGCCTGCTTCCTCCTCTCTCTCTGCCTGCCTCTCTGCCTACTTGTGATCTCTCTCTCTCTCTTTCTCTCTCTCTCTCTCTGTCTCTGTCAAATAAATAAATAAAAATCTTTAAAAAAAAAAAAAAGATCTGCTTCTTGAGAAACCCCAACTAAGACCCAGGGTTACCATGAACTTGAGTGGTGAAAAACAATTACTTCTCTATTTTCATAACTGCTAACTGAAGGAAATGCTAAATTTCAGTCATGGATATAAGCAACAAACCAAAGTAATATTAGTGGAACCTATGACTTTATCTCTAACAGAAATCACAGATGTTTTAGTATTCCATGACAGCTGTTGTAAATATCTCAAAATGTTTTTGACACTCCTTGCTACTTTGAAATTTTTAGTTATTAGTTCACTACTGAACTGCACATGGCTGCAGTCTTTCTGTCTATATTATAGTGCATTCCTCCAGTTTGTAATGTCACCTGTTGAGCAACTACCTCTGGGCCAACTAATCACTCAGCCACAAAACAGTTGAGTGGTTTACAACTAGAGATTAACTCAAAAAGGGTGAATGCTGGCATTCTTGGAAAATCTCTTCTTGCCTTGCAGTGTAATATAAAAGTTTTAATTCCATATACAACAATTAAGTACAATTAAAACTTTACTTTGGGGTGCCTGGGTGGCTCAGTGGGTTAAACTCTCTGCCTTCGGCTCAGGTCATGATCTCAGGGTCCTGGGATCGAGGCCCACATCAGGCTCCCTGCTCAGCGGGAAGCCTGTTTTCTCCTCTCTCTCAGCCTGCCTCTCTGCCTACTTGTGATCTCTCTCTCTCTCTCTCTCTCTGTGTCAAATAAATAAATAAATAATCATTTAAAAAAAGATAAATAAAACAAAACTTTACTTTGTGATTTTTAAATGTAATTTTTGTTACTGAAGCATTAACCAAGAAAGTACATAACAGCAATTATCACAAATTTATTTTTTAATATCTTGAAGCTGTATTTCAATAACTTTATGGTATAATTTTTATAAGTTCAAAACCATGCAAAATTAAACATACTATTTGGGAATTTATACAT
Source organism: Ailurus styani (assembly GCA_002007465.1). NCBI lineage: Eukaryota > Metazoa > Chordata > Mammalia > Carnivora > Ailuridae > Ailurus > Ailurus styani. The sequence continues at coordinate 2,331,993 of LNAC01000084.1, read as the reverse complement.
GTGTAACTAAAAAAAATGAAATAAGACATAAAATGCAGGATTCTGGTTGGGTGGGAGAGGAAAGAGAAGATGCAAGCAGAAAGATAAGGAACCCATTAGTTTATGTTCTTTGTCCTTAATCAGGTAGTAGGTAAATGTGTTATTATACTATATATATATTATATATATATTTCAAATATATTCCTTTATACTTATGAAGTATTTTATAACTATAAAATGAACATTCATAGAATAAGAAAAAATTCTTGAAAATTAAAAATGTGATAGCAGGAAAAAATTATTTCAAAGTTAAAGCTAGGCAATGAATATTAAGGAGGGCATGTGTGGTAATAAGCACTGGGTATTATATTCAAATAATGAATTGCTGAACACTACATCAAAAACTAATGATCTACTATATGTTGGCTAACTGAACATAATTGAAAAAAAAAGTTAAAGCTGAAAAATCCCCCAGAATTTAAACAAAAAGATGAAGAAATGAAAAATTAGAAGAAGAGGAATAAAGGTAAATTAGAGGATCAATAAAAAAAGATCTACCTCTGAGTAAGGGGAAATCCAGAAAGAGAAAAAAAGAGAACATGAATGGAAGGAAGTAACACAAAAGAAATAATACAAAATAATCTCCTGAACAAAAAACATGAGTTTTCAGATTAAACAGGCCCACCTGCCTGACAGGCACCCAACTGCCTGACCACAAAAGTCTTTCCCTCAGAGGTATACACTAAACTACTTATACACGACTGACCCATACCACAACATCATCTTGACATTTCAGAACACCAGGGATAAGGGGAAGACTTTTAAAACCTCTACAGGCTGGAGATGGGGGGAGTGCAGTCCTAATGGCACTATCCTTCTCAAATAGCAACACGGGCAGCTAGACAGCAACAGAGCCAGGACATACAAAATTCTCAGAGAAAATTTTCAACTCAATTCTATGCCCAGCCAAATCAAGCACAAAAGAAGAGTAATTGTTTAGGCTTTGCAATGCCTTAATTTTTTTTTTTTTTTTTTTTTTTTGCCTTTTGACCCTTCTCAGGAACCTACTTAGAGGGTATCTCCATCAGAGCAAGGAAAGAAGATAAATGATGCTAAGAAACAGGGCAAAGGGAATCTCCTGCGGTTGGTAAAAGAAAATTCAAAAATGATAGCTCTGCTATTTTAGGCTTGGAGAGCAACTAAGCCAAGTGGAGCAAAGAGAACACACATTTTCAGGACATCTCCTAGGTGGGATTAAATCACCCAGGGGAGATCCAAAGACTGCCAGAGGTTTGCAGATGAATTAGGTATACAGAAAATGAAGCAAAGAATAAACAAAGTAACTGGTAACTCCAAAGTAATTATTCTGTAAAGAGTTTTTACAAAATCTTAATAATGTGAACATTTACCCAAATATTATGACCCATATATTACAGCAGGAAGACAGGAGGAAGGAAAGTGAACATGTGTATGTGGCAAAAGTGGAGATGGGGACAGCATCTAGAGGACTCAAGTCTCAGCGTCCATAGTAGGGAGGCAAGAGAGGATACATAAAACTGAAAGGAAAAAAAAGTTAAGAAATGGGATCATAGGCAAGTTATTTTAGGAACATGAAAGGAAATACCAAAATACACAATTTGATGAATAACTGTCTCCAGGATGCAGGAATTAAGAACGGGGTGAAAGGAGTGCTTTTTTGCATTGTGAATCTAGTAGTACTATTTTGCTTTTTAAATTACTTACATATACTATTCTTTAAACATAAAAATTAGTTTTAAAAAACATAAGTTTTAAAGAAAGGTCAAATAACAACAACAACAACGGCAGCAGCAGCAGCAATAGTCATTTATTTTCCCAAGTGCCTACTACCAATGGGGAACATACCAGATCTTTCACAAATACTATCACTATTCCTCAGGCCAGCTTTGCAGAGAAGGATTATCCCAATTTTACAGATGAGAAAACTGAAAATGAGAATGAAAAAGGAACGTTTTTAATTGTTTCTTTTATGTTTTGTTGGTTCTTTACCTTTCCAGCAGTAGCAAAATATTCACCATCAGGGGACCATTCCATCAAATGTACAGATACTGAGGTTCTAAAAAAACAAAGTCAAACAGTCAGCATCTTCAAAAACTGAAACACCGTATATATAAATGATCAAAATAAGATTTTTGTAACAAGAGTGTTTCCTAAAAGTAAAAAATTTCACCTCCCCCAAAATACAAATTAATTAATAAAACTAATCTGAAGTTCACTTTGGGGATCCAAAGAAGAATGCAATCAACATGCATAAAAGATATCTTCACCTGTATGTCCCACCACCATCTTCAATATAACATGTTAAAAACTGAGCTCACCATCTTCCATGGCTAATTGGTCCCCTTCACATAATCCATACTGTCAACTGTACAGCCATTCTTCCACTTAAGATTGCCTGGCAATTTTCATCACATCTTCCCCTTCCCCATCCCCATCCATATCTCATCCATTAATGAGAAATTCCCATATGTCAATCTTATCTACCCAAACTCTGAGGTTATGAAAATATTTTTGCTCTTTTTAAACAATCAACTGCAACACAGACTGAAGGGTAATATTATAATGGGTTTTGGTTAGAAAAAGTCCACTTTCTAGGCTTCTAAATGTAATGGTACTATCAAAAAATAGAGATCACTGTGAAAGGGAATATATTTTAGGAAGCTTTTTTAAATTAATGAACAGAACAACATAGATACGAACTTGCACTGCCAGATGCACTTCCAATCATTTAAAACTGGAGGAATTTTATTATCAATTTCTTCCTCCTCTTCCAGAATGTCATCTCCTGGCGGAGCCCACAACTGAATAGAATCAGTTGCTGTCAACAATCTGTTATCTGAAATTTAGAGAAAGTTCTGATGAATAAGCAAAGATTATCTAGAGAAAGAAATACATATGTGGCCTTGTAATTAGGTCTATAAAATTTTCTGTGAAAAATAAGCAATACTATCTATGAAACATCCGTGGGGCATATCCATTTCAAATCCCAGAATCCACCATCCAAGAGAGAGTAGTTCTCAGGAGAGACTTGAGAACAAAAAAGAAAAGCTTACTGGCAAAGAGCTAAAGAGCTATTGTGTATCAGGTAAATCTAAAAAAAAAGAAGAAGAAGAAGAAAAGAAAAAAGTACAAATAACAAAACAAACCCCAAAACCTCTAATATATAAACACAGAATGTTCTCAGGATATAAAACTTAACTAAAGATGAACACAATTTGTTTGTCTATATGGAATATAAAAATTACCTTCATTAATCATGAATGTAAAAAGGAGCAACAGCTATTATCATTAGAAGCGTCTAATCTTTCAAATTTAAAGACAATAATTTCCTAAAACACAAATAATAAAATGAGATAGGGGTTTTTTGGGCCCTATTTCTGATTTTATTTCATACTAAATAACAGTAAAAGATAGCACATGTTAACTAAGGAAACAAATCATCATTTTCTTGGAATAAGACATTCAAAGGCGGGGGGGAAGCATAGAAATAATAGTAAATTAAGCACCGTATTAAGCAGTGTATACCAAGAAATAAAATATACACTCATCCACTAGCAAAAAGAAAATACACTACTGATCACTCCCTTATTATGACAGACTATATCACATTGTAATCATACATTTAAAACCAACATTTACTCTTCATAATTCCTAAATATAATCACCAAATACCTTGAGGGTCCCATGCTAAATTGTACGTCACAGAGCTCAAAAAAAACTGCCCAGTTTTAAGCCACTGACACTTGAGTTGCTGAAACATAGAAAGAAAAAAGAAGAACATAGCTTTTTAAAGTAATATCCATAAATACTACCATTTTATCATTTTCTTTGACTTAAGACCTTATGATATAAAACAAAGATGTAAATATTTCACTATTATTTTCAAAATATTGTTTCTAAAATAACTTCCGATAGTTCCACTTATTATTTATCCTACCATATCAAGCCATTTGCCACACCCAAAGTATATTCTCTCAGGCTTCCTTCCATGTCTACAAACACATTCTCATGCTTGGAATGTGTGTTTCTCTCTTCTTCACCTACAAACTATGCTCCCATCAAGACCCAGCTACATCATCTCCTCTGCAGAGGGACCTCTTCTGACATCCTGGTAGCACTCAGACCACTCTTTACATCCTACCATGAGAACAGTGGTCACACTGGAGTATTACTCATTCTTATGTCTGACTCTCCTATTAAACGCCAACTCTTCGGGGCAGTAATTATCCATAATAAGCTTTGTGTCCTGAGTGCTGAAAAGGCTGGAACATACGCCGACACTCAATAAATGTTTGTGAAAACAAAATAAATGCACATTAGAAAGCAGTGCAAATTATCATAATCCCATGGACTCAATGTCTATAATAAGCTAGAAATATCTCCCAAAGTCAGCAAATTTGAACCACACCATAGTCTATAAACCTATATGATGTATGTTATATTCATTTGAATTATCTCCATCTTTTTTCTTACCATTTTCATTACGAAAAGGGAGAAAGAAGATTTAAAGTGTAAAACTCAAAGATCTTTGCAATGAAACAGAGTAACTGAAAAAAAGTTTAGATATTTCTTTGTAGCACATAAATATAAAATGTCCTTTTGTGAAGTATGGTGCAATGTAAAGCCATGTCACCTTAACCAAGTTATACATTAACTGCTTGGCAAGTAATAATAGTTTAATACACAGCAATTCCTCTCTCTTTATATTTTCTGAATACTTCAAAATACTTCATTCAAGGTAGTATGACTATCAAGAGGCAGAATTTTAAAATAACTGCAAAACCTGAATTTCATTATCCAAAAATAATTTCATATATTTTAAAAATGCTTTTTTTAACCCTACCACTGTTGATCAAACAAAAGTCAAATAGTATTTTAAATAAATTTAAATAAATTGGGTGCCTGGGTGGCTCAGTGGGTTAAAGCCTCTGCCTTCGGCTCACTCAGGTCATGATCTCAGGGTCCTGGGATGGAGGCCCGCATCGGGGTCCCTGCTCAGCGGGGAGCCTGGTTCCTCCTCTCTCTCTACCTGCCTCTCTGTCTACTTGTGATCTGATCTCTCTCTCTGTGTCAAATAAATAAAATCTTTTTTAAAAATTTAAAAATTAAAAAAAATAAATTTAAATAAATCAATAGATCTATTTTAGAGAAATAATCAAATCATTCCTTAAAACTACAGACATCCCAAAAAAAAAAAAAAAAAAAACTACAGACATCCCTAATATTCTTTCCATTAGTATTTCTCACAGTGCAATATGTGGGACAACTCGAGAGGAGAAATTTTGAGGGTGAGGCCTGGAATCTGAATTTTAATATGTACCCTAGGTGATTCTTAAACACTCAAATTTGATATCCACTTTCTAATACTATCATATTTTATTTTGTACTTTTTTGAAATATTAAAATAATCAAATACTTAGATTTAATGAAAAATATCAAATCTATTTTTAATGCATTTAAGAGTATACTTTTTAAAAATTACTGGTAAATGTATACTCTTGGCATTCAGATTTCACACTGGCAGTTTTGACTATTTGTGAGTGATAATGGAGTCTTAAAGCACGTAGTAATTTTTAAAAGGGTTGATGATTCTGACCATATAAGGTTTTCTGAATTTTAAGTAAAATAAAATAGCACCCAGAGTGAATCTGAATAGTTCTCAATCTGATATGCTAGATCACTTAGATGATAGGTAACTCTAAGTTCCTAACTCCCTCATTAAATAAAAATTTAGAAGCATCTGTTATGTTCCAGATCCTGTTCTAAGTACTTCAGATGCATCAGTGAACAAAAGAAACAAAGCCCCATACATACCCTCCCACGGAGCTTACACTCTCAACAATAAGTAACAAAAATAACAAGATAAGCGACATGGAAAAAATTTTAAAAATAGGAGGATGGGGTTAAAACAAAGGCGGTAGAAGCAAATGGCAATTTTTAAAATGGGTGGACCCCCACTGAGAAGGTATTATTGAGCAAAGATTTATAGGATCTGCAGGAGCTGGACCTAAAGCTATCTAGAGAAAGAAAAATATTCTAGACAAGAGAAAAAACAGTGCAGAGACCCTAAGATGGAAAATAACTGTTCAAAGAACAGTAAAAATGCCAGTATGGCTGGAGTGACATCAGAGAGGACAAAAATAGTAGGAGTTGAGCTCTGAGAGGTGGTAACAGGGTACTGGAGGGAAGAAAGGCTACACTCGACTTTAAGACTTTTTGGCTTTGAGTCTATAAGAAATACGGAGTTTTAAGCAGAGAACTGTGTCATGACCTGCTGCTGAGAACAGAGAAGGGAGAGGGGGAAATAAAACATATCAGAAACTACTCTAGTAATCTATACAAGAAGTAATAGTAGTTCAACCAAGATAGATCCCAACTAACAAGGTAAATCTCAATTGGCAAAGTTGTAGGAAACTAGGCTGCCTAAATGTCTAAGTATATTCCTGTGGATATAAAAAATATTATCAGAAAGCACCAGACCAACTTCAGCACTAGCTCCTAAGCAGCTCTTCACTGCTATCAACTGGATTCTAAACTTAACTTTAAAAAATTTCTACTACTATTTAATACTTACACAATTTCTCTTATGTGAATTTACGCCCAAGGGCTCAAATATACAAACAGCATTACCATATGAAGCTGCAATCTAAAAAGAAATGAACGAAGCATTAACATTTAGGAAAAGAAAATAAAGACAACATCATTTTCACAATAATGTGCAAACTAATTACATACAATACAATCCCACGACAGTATTTATGATTTATTCCATTCCATAAATAAAACTAAAAAGTACTAGACTTAAGAATCTCTGCTCTGGGGGTGCCTGGGTGGCTCAGTCAGTTAAGTGTCTGCCTTCAACTCAGGTCATGGTTCCAAGGGTTCTGGGATGGAGTCCCTCATCAGGCTACATGTTCAATGGCAACTCTGCTTCTCCCTCTGCTTCTGCTTCTCCCCCCGCCCATGCGTGTGCTCTCTTTCTCCTTTTAAAAAATAAATAAAATCTTTTCAAAAAAATAATTATTTTAACATAGGAATAACTTTATTAACAAAGATACATTTCAATGGTCCATCTATCAGAAATTTCATAATCCAGTGAAAATAATATAAAAGTCATGAGAAGTAGAAAAAGACATCAAAAAAGTATTAAACGGGTATTCAAAATATATCAAATAAAATGACATTATACCATAAAACAAAAAATACCAATGGGGAAAACCATCCAGAAGGAGGAACAGAGAAAATGGACTAAGAAGAAATCAGACACAAGTGGAAGAGAAAGCTGACGCAGACATCTACAGTGGACTGAAGCTACAGTTTTGGGTGCCAGGAGGACTTTGTTCCAGGTCATATATCTGATAAAAAGGGACATAAGTCTCTCTCTGCTCCTGGAAGCTACCAGGACCTGCTTTACAATAATTCCTTGAAAGCCAATCCCCAGCTCATTCACCTCTTGTCAAGAGGGAATCAACTACAGCGAACAGACCAAAAACCATCCCTGCTGACACCTCAGGACCTAAAGGTTAACCTATAAAATGAAATTACATCTATGTTCTTTTAAGGCCAGCTGAAAAGGTCTATTGTCATTTCAGAGCTCTCTCACTACGAAAACTGATTTTAACTGTTACTTAGTATCTAACACTTTTCCAAGAAAAAGATTTTAACCCACAATTGTATGGAGGAAGCAGCTGGCAATGCCTAGCTATGGGAAACACTTAGGCAAAAAGTGCTAAGAATGATCACATTCAACAAGTCAATTGATGAATGAACGATTATAATTACTTGACATAAAGTCATAAATGCAAAGTTATCACTACAAGGACTGGGAATAAAGGAAACAAAAGAAGGTGGCAAGAGAAGACAATGAATCAAAGGTGTCCGTTTTGCCTTCTTTATTTTCAACCAGGTAAGTAAGGAAAAGTGGAAACGTGGTTATGAACACCAAAGACTTGTATATGAAAGAAACTTTTCTCTCACACAATTTTACTGTGATTGTCACCAGCACATAAATAATTTACTAAAGTTCATCTCTGACAACTATTATACAATTCTAAGCAGGTCTAAAGATACCCTACTTGGCTTAGGGAGATGAGCAATGAAAAATTAATGAAAGAAATCTGGCACTCTCAGTGTTTTCTAAAGAGTAAGCAATGCTTAGGGGGAAAAGAAAACTGGAGAAAAGATCAGAAAAGCAAGAAATAAGTATTAAAAAATACCAGGAAATTCAGTGTTTCAATTCTAGGTCAGTGATATCACTAGACTGTCATATCATGCCACATTTACACAAATACTAAAACTTGATACAAGCAGCAGGGTGGGACACTAAAAAATAGTATAATAATAATTTATTATTTGGCATAAATTTGCATCATTACTATTTACCACCATGAATATTCTGATTTAACACATCCTTGATAAAATTTGTTACTTCTCAATAAAGAATAATTTCTAGAACACTAAGACTATTTAAATTATTATAATTATTACAAGAAAAGTTCATTTTTATATTATACAGACACTTAACTCTTTTATGCAACACTGGGCTTATCAAACTGCTAGAGTATACCGCAAATATGCTATACTTACTTTACATATAACCAAAATTTGATTTATATTACATTTGATGTATATTTTGGGAAGATGTACATATGATGAAATGCAAACTATTTCAAAACAGACCTTCCGTCTGAAAGTCTGAATGAATGAACCTTAAGATTCTTCACTCAACAAAAAAACATTCATTAAATTAACAGAAGCTTTACAAAGCAACTGTTACATGACAAATATTATATTAGACACAACTTGCTAAATTTCTGAATAAAAATTTGATGTTATAATTTGGGTGAGATAAGGGATGCCACACAAAGAAGATAAAGGTTGACTTCCCTACTATTGGCTTAATAGTTGCTAGAATTATCAACTGGCAGAATATCAGTATGCACAGGACTGTGAGGTCTACAGATCCTTCAAGAGGAAGGTGGAATAATTATCACATTATCAGCTTATTGGCATCTTACAATTTGCAGACATCTTATCACTTTATCCACACCTATCAATACCCACCTAAGCAAGGTATATTAATAAGAAATTATAGTAACCCTAGTATAAAAGGATAAAAATACATTAAAAGATGACATTTAATAAGGTAATTAAATCCCTTACTCTTCCATGTTGGTTAGAACACTCCACACAGCTGACTTGGATGTTTCCATGCTTAGCACCAGGAATGATCTGCACACATTCAAAGTCACTTGCCAAAATAACAATATCACAGCCTGATCCATACGCCTAAAAGAGAAAAGTTTTACACTATGTAAGATATAAAACTTGTGAATTATACCTTAGATTCTTGTTGCCACAATACTTGGACACATTTTACAAAAATAGCTAATGTAAAAATATTAAGATATCAATTTCCAAATAAGACATTTAAAGTCACATGAAAAATAAACAAAATCCACATTAAAAAAAAACCAAGATGATGACATCCCATGCGTTATCTTTTAACAACTGGTACTAACAAAGAAAGGATTCTTCTAGTTCTTAAACACTACAGCTTCTGTCCCTGCAGGTCATAAATCTTTCTGTTTCGAGGTTCCCTCCAAAGCTCATCTTAGTAAACCCTGAAGAATAAAACCTCCATCTGAGGGTAATAAGGCAGTGAAGGCTACAATTGTGTTCCCAAGATTCAAACCAGGCTTGGGAAAGATCAAGAAAGAAATCAGATGCGTTTTCCAACATAAATCCACGTGGCTTAAAGAGCTAGTGAAATAGACATGAACCCCCAGGGCAGAATCACTAAAGCAAAGACTAAAACTCACCAACTGCCTCAACCTTGTAAGAGGTGAGGAAAAGGAAACCAACCCGAAGTGGCTTCACATAAAAAAAAAATTAATTAAAATAAATTTAATTTTAAAATAAACTGATTTATATAAAATGTTAACAAGTATAACTATACAGTCTACAAACGAAACACAAATTAAGTTCCTGGAAAATTTCCTTGTTCGGAGTAAAACCAAATGTTTCTTCCTATTGCCACACTTCTTGATGTATGCTATTCCTGTTTTGCAACATTGTGAATTTTATGAAGACATAAGGGGCAGAGACTGAGGACACTTTTCCTTTTTCTCTGGAACTTAACTTATGACTAAATATTTCAAACAACCTAAAAATACAATTCTCAAATGAAAAAGCCCCATTAAGATCTACATATATATACATGTATGTATGTACACCAAAAAAATAATTTAAAAATAATTTATTCCACTATCTCTACAACTTTAAGCTATACAGTCCTGTCCTACAAAAATAAACATCCAACAACCAGGGTTGACATGTGAAGACATAACCTCTGAAGAGGTCCACATATGCCTGTTAATGAAAGAGGGAAATGAAGATAAAGAGCAGGTGGGAAGACAAACACTACTTCTACTGGTCACTAAAACTTCCAATGTTCCCAAAATCCTGCCATTAACTGCTATTATCCATCTTCAACTCATGTATTTATAAATACAAGAAAACTCACCAAAAGAAAAAAGACTTTTAAGCAAGGAAAATATGGGAAAAAATCACTTATGGGAAGAAATAACTATATTCTTACAGATAAGGCAGATTTGCTATACCACACATTCAAGAAAGCTAAACATTTTGAAAGGGAATATTGTGTGGAGGAAAGAAATGTTTGTTTCACCCTGCTAATTTTTAAAATACTATTAATCCTCATCATAAAAAAAGGAAAAATTCTGTAAATATGTATGGTGACAGATGTTAACTGGAATTATTGTGGTGATCATTTTGCAAGAGTACACAAATATTGAATCATTATGTTGTATACCTGAAACTAACATAATGTTATATGTCAATTATACCTCCATAGAAAAAAAATTAAAATGACAAAAATAATCCTACCTTTGAACAATATTTTAAAATTTCCAAAGTGCCTTCCAGCATTATCCCAGCAAAGTGAACTGATGAAAAGAGCATAAACTTTTGAAATCACGTATGCAGGGTTTTCAATTTGGGTTCTGCCATGCTAAGTGATAAGTTACTCAAGCTGTCTGAGAATTTCCTTATGGCAAAATGGAAGTAAAACAGGGGCCTCATAATCAGTCAAGACTGACTCTCATGCATTCTATACCTGAAGGCTCACAAGATTTTAATGATTTATATAAACACGTATTTAATATCTGTCAGGTTCCCACTATACTGGAATGTCCGTCAAAGCAAGCAACCATGTCCTGTTTACCACTGCACTTCCACCACTTAGCATATGCAGCCTTCAACAAATATATGTATAACAAAGAAATGATCTAAATCTCCCTAATTTCTGCTCCAAAAAGCCTCAGTACCTGGAAACCTAGTCAAAGAACATGGAGTTCAGGGGTGCCTGGGTAGCTCAGTGGGTTGAGCCTCTGCCTTCGGCTCAGGTCATGGTCTCAGGGTCCTGGGATCGAGCCCCGAATCAGGCTCTCTGCTCAGCAGGGAGCCTGCTTCCCCCTCTCCCTCTGCCTGCCTCTCTGACTACTTGTGATGTCTCTCTGACAAATAAATAAATTAAAAAAAAAAGAACATGGAGTTCAGACAGATGACATAAACTCATTGCTAATAATCTGGCCAAATTTACAACAGCATCTACACAAAGAAAGATTTTGGCTGATTTTTCAGCCTAACAGTATCATGGATTTAGAAGACCTACCAGAAGGGAATCTACCAAAGCCCTCCTTAGTAATTCACCATTTACTGAATACTTACTATAATGAGGCCATCAGCTAGGTCTTTATGAACACTGTATCTTCACAGGCCACCTTTTCTAGATGGAGAAACTGAAGCCCAGAAAGGGTAAGTAGTTTGCCCAAGTTCACAGGCTGAGGATTCATTTGCTTAGGATAGAGCTCCTGCTCTTTCCCAGTCCATCACCACACATCTACTCTTCTTAGAGCTAGAAGGCCCATGTTTATCTTCATAATCCCAAGCATTTATCACCGCACCTAGCACAAAGTACTCAGTGGAAACCAACTGCTAAGAAGGTTTATACAAAAGCTATAATTACTCAAGAGATTCCCAGTCTCTCAATTCTAGGTCCAAAGCCATTTTGTGTCCATTCTTCTTTTTCAGAATTCAGTCCTAGAGGAAGAATTTATAGTGCAGGAGGAAAAGAGGGTACTCACTGAGACTACACACAGATACTACAACGAAGTCAGGGAATATGGAGTGGGCTCCTTGGTACTAGGTAAATGAAGAATCGCTGATTTATCAGGGTATCAACTACTCCATGGGATCATCACTAGAAAGCAGGAGAAGGGTCGGCAAGGCTTTTCTGCAGGAAATGGAATCCCTTAACCAGGTTCTTCCTCGCTTGGATTCCTGGCAGAACCACTCCTGTCCCACAGCACCACACACCAGCATCCTGCACTTACGACAGTACTGACCTACAAAATGTTTTATCTCAAAGTCAAGGGTATGGTTTGGCCCCAACACAGAGATAAGGCCTAAGAAAAGAGATAAATCTTAGAAAAACACACTTTTCCTTCCATTCATGTGGGAGGATTTCTTTTATGGAAGGACTGAACTGTCCTTATGATAAAGAATAACCAGCTGACAATAGTAAGGCACAAGAGATAATTCTGTAGTACAGGCCCTCACATCAAAGACATACTTTAAATATATTAATTTTCACTAGTTTTAACCTTAGTTATGGACAATAAATTCATCCTTTTAGGAAAGAGAAAAATAGTCTATGCTTTGAGCATTGAAACTAAGAGTTTTCAACCTGGAGTCTAATGGGTGGAAGTCATAGATGGTCTCAGAAGGTCTCTGAACTCCTTGAAATTTTATTTAAAGTCATGTGAATGTGCCTGTTTTCCTGAATTCACAGATCTCATTAGTTTGTCTAAAAGAATCTTTTCCTTAGACAAAGCGCATGGTGTGTCATATTATCTATCCCACAATAATTCTATGGAAGATAAAAACTTGAGTATTTTTTTAAAGCTCTTATTTATTTGACAAAGAGACCGTGAGAGAGGGAATACAAGCAGGGAGAGGGGGAGAGGGAGAAGCAGACTCCACCCTGAACACCCTGATGGGGGGCTCCATCCCAGTACTCTGGGATCATGAACCTGAAGGCAGACACTTAACGAATGAGCCATCCAGGCACCCCAAAATTTGAGTATTTGTTATTACTAAGATTCTTTTGTTTTTTAGTTACAATATCCAGAATTTCATTAGAAGAGCTTTGCCAATTAGTTGAGTCTTAAATACAAAGTCACCCTCTTCTTTTACCTTATCAAAATTTCACTTGAGGAAAAAAATTAAATATCATCTTCTAAAGTCATAGAGTACTCTGAACTAAAATACTGTCATTATCATAATAAAGATATTGCCACCTTCTCTAGAGGGCTTAATGTCTTAGTGATTTATATGTACCTGAACAGACGTAACACAATCATTGCCCTAACTTCAGTTTTACATATAACTGCCTTAACTACCTTATTTTCAGAAAAGCAAACTCATACTCATATCCCACAAACTGTTCAATTATTCAGATTTCCTTTGTCTTAGATAAATTAAAGTATAAAGAAATACTTTTTAAAAAAAAATCCAACACAAACATGACTTTTCCTAGGAGAATATAAAATACAAATAGATGAGTTCAGGTCTCTTTACACTGTTTTATCCACTTCACTAATGACCATCTCCTTTCACTTTGTTTTCTATTGCTCACCTTTCTGTTCTTATTGGTTGGTTAATTACATAAATTCATTTAAATTCTTCATTGCTGCTGTGGTCTTTGCTCTATAATGAATAAAAAGCTAAAGAAAACAGGATTGTATGGCTTTGATGCTCACTTGGTTGTACCAAGTTATCTACAGAAAAAGTCTTAAGAAGCCAATCTTGACCTATGAAAAATCTTATAATCAAGAAAATGAAGCACAGATTAACAAAAATTTCCCAAGAAAACAAACTTTCCCTCTTCATTTTAGTCATGTAATTAAACACCTATTTATGTTCCTCAGAATTAAAAATTAACTTCTAGGCGTGCCTGGCTGGCTCAGTCAGAGGAACATATGACTCTTGATCTTGGGGTCATGAGTTCAAGCCTCATGTTGCTCTTAAAGATAACTTTAAAAAAAATTAACTTCTAAAACAAATAGATTTCCTTTTTGAATGGCTCCCTTATTAAGCCAGAATTTTCATATATCAGTTATCCATAAGAGCCATCTACAAGTTAAATAAATCATTTTAAGTGTTTAATTTTAATATTGTCAATAATAATATTTTATTTTCTTATAGAAAAAGCAACACTTGCTAATTTAAAAACCAAATAGGAAAATTAGTTCACCCTACCCTTGACCACTCCTCCTCACTCCCAAGGAGAAATCACTTCAGTTACCTATGAGCCCTTCCTGAAATGTTTAGTGTACATACAAGTGTATCGATGTGTAAACATTTTTTTACATAAAGAGATTATACTATACACAATTCTGCAACTTGTTTTCCACTTAGTCAACAATTTATCTTGAACTATCCTGAGCAGCACAGAAAGAATGATCTCATTCCTCATAAGAGTTGCAGAATCTTCCTTTTCTTGGCTTTGCCATAATTAATCTAGGTTGTCTCCAGTCTTTCACTACCATAAAATGTGCTTCAGTGAACACTTGTTTATGATATTACACATATGTGTGCGAGTATATCCAAAGGATAAATTCAAAGACATAATTTGCTGGGTGAGTGATTAAAGTCAGTAACTACTGCAAACTGCCCTCCAAAAAGATTATATTCCCCATATGTAGAAAAGTACCTGTTTCTCCACTTCCTCACTAACTCTGATAATTATCAAATGTTTTTATCTTTCCAAGCCAACAAAACCTGGCATCTCCCTGGTTTTTTTTCCTAATGAGATGACTCAGATATAAGGCCATCTTTTTTTTTTTTTAAGATTTTACTTATTTGACAGAGAGAGACAGAGAGAGAGAGTGAACACAAGCAGGGAGAGTGAGAGAGGGAGAAGCAGGCTTCCTGCCAAGCAGGGAGCCCGATGCGGGGCTCAGTCACAGGACCCTGGGATCATGACCTGAGCCGAAGGCAGACGCTTAACAACTGAGCCACCCAGGTGCCCTTCCTTGTTGTTTTAATTTGTATTTTTATTAGGAAGAAAGTTAAGTATCTTTTCATATATTTATCAGCCATTTACATTTCATTCTCTGAAAACTGACTATTTCTGTTATTGGCCCATTTTTCTAACTTAAATTTGATTAGCCAACACATAATACATCATTAGTTTCAGATGTAGAATTCAGTTATTCATCAGTTGCATATAACACCCAGTGCTTATCATATCACATGCCCTCCATAATGCCCATCACCCAGTTACACCATCCTACCACACACCTCCCCTCCGCCAACCCTCAGTTTGTCTCCTATAGTTAAGAGTCTCTCATGATTTGTCTCCCTCTCTGATGTCTTCCCAGTTTTCCCTACCTTCCCCTATGATCCTCTATGCTATTTCTTATATTTCACATATGAGTGAAACCGTATGATAATTATCTTTCTCTGACTGACTTATTTCACTCAGCATAATACCCTCCAGTTCCATTCATGTCTATGTAAATGGTAAGATTTCATCCCTTTTTGATGGTTGAGTAATATTCCTGTGCACACACACGTGTGTGTACATCTTCTTTATCCATTCATCTGTCGAAGGACATCTAGATTCTTTCCATAATTTGGCTATTGTGGACATTGCTGCTATAAACACGAGTGCTGGGGCCCCTTCAGATCACTACATTTGTATCTTTGGGGTAAATACCCAGTAGTGCAATTGGTGGGTCACAGGATAGCTCCATTTTTTACTTCTTGAGGATACTGGTCCATTTTTTAACTGAGTCTTTAGTACTGTTGCTCTGACTGATCTTTAAAAGCTCCTTATAGATTAAGGAAACTCACCCTTTGTCATATATAGCTAATAAGTTTTAAAAATGAACAAAATGCCTGAATTAAAAATATTTTAAGCAAAGGACAAATCATTATTTTTTCATTGAAACAGTATATTTATATAATACACAATTCCAATTTGAGAAGTTCTATAAATAGATCACAATAGGCCATGGACTATTTTAAAAGCCCAATTTATGGATTACCAGCTAACTATACATTTACATATAAAAATATACAAAATTAATGAGATTTTTCAAAATGAAATTGAAGTCTACAAAAATAACAGTACTTATAAGCAATATATTGATCAACCTCATTTCTCTTCCTACAGGTGTCTATACCTAAAATCAAAGCCTTAGCCATTATCAACTACTGCCCATCACCACTATCCCCCAAAAGAGGTAAGTACATATACATTTAGAAAAGGGGAGAGGGTAGGACTTGAGCAAACAGCTCTTCTTTCCACATGACTAAGAAAAGACTTCAGTAATATGATTCAATCATCCTAATAGCTTAAAGTCCACTCAAGGATGCTGAATGAGAAAAAAAAGAAAAAGAATGCTGAATGAGCAGAATAAATAAATGAGAAGGACTAAATAGTATGCAAAAAGCTTAGAGAAAAAAAATTACCCCAGGTCAAGAGACGGGTGAAACGTCAGAAATAATATATAATAATAACTACGTGTGCAGAAACCAAAGGGGATTGTTCCTTTTAGAAACAACTCACATCAGAAAATGCAAAATTAACAGACTACTTATAATAGTAGAAAAAAAACAAACTGCAAGTGGTATTCTGAGTGAAATATAAAACTTAACAATATATAAAAACAAAAATTTATGGCTGAAAAAATAGAAGAAAATTTAAGAAATAGTACGAGTGAAAAAAAGAAGTATTACAAGTGTTTGTGATTAAATGGTAAGAGACAAAATAAATCATTTTAATTTCTTCCTAACGACCCCAAAGAAACAATAGATCTGAAAGTAAAACTTTAATTAAAACTTTAAATTTAAAAAAGAACAATCTTAAATATTAGTCAGAAAGTAGCCAATTTTGATAATTTACTGACAAAATAGATGGAGCTATATAACAAACCTCTAAAAAATATGAAGCTAAAGAGAAACAGACACCTGCAGTACAAACAAAGCCTATTTCTATAACCCTGAACAAAGAACAAAAACATGGGTTGTTAAAATTTTACTGATGCTAGTAAATAAGCTGAAAAGCAAATAAGACCTTGTAAAGAGAAATATGCAATAATTGATTACTTTGATCTAATTAACTATTACAAAATCAGGTCTATCTCCAACTTGCATGCATTTTCACTAAAAAGTAGGTCTGGAGGTAGAAATCAAAAATCATCTCTTCTAAATATGTCAGTGCTAACGATAAACCATTCAAATTATTACTTACCAAAAATTTCTAAGGGAAATCACAGCAGTATTGCTAAAATTAAGTCCCATAGACTGGCCAACATGTATAAAAACCTAAAGCCACCTTTCAGCTTCAGCTTTGTTCTCTAAGCCTTGGGATATATAATAATTCGCTTCATAAAGAATAGTGAAGTAAAAGACTACTTTTTAAAATGGCTACTTTTAAAGAAAAGGAATGATTTTTGACATTAAATTATGAGAAATACAGAAAATAAGTGACTCAATATTTTGTTCCTTAATTTAACACATTTTACATTTAAAGAATTTTAAAGTTGGCAGCTCTTTCTGCCCATGGGTTCTGTCCCCATGGTTTAATAAAACTGCCTTTATGCACTGTAAAAAAAAATTTTTAAGTGAATAGTACATTAAGTAATATGTACCAATATTAATATGTAATATTTGACAACTTCCACTTATTTTGTAACTACTGGAAATTTCCACTCATTTAACCTAACTATTGATATTTTGAGGGAGATGGCCCTGACAGTGTTCCAAAATATATTTCCTAAATGACATGATTAAACTATTAAATTATAATTAAACTCTCAGTACTGTCAATATGATGGAAAGAATATATTCCTGAGAATCTAGAGGTGCTAATACTGACTATGACAATCTCTACAGATATTCCCTTCATCAGTCAAATGAAAGACTGTGACTAGATCGCTTCTGAGACCCCTTGCAATTTTTAAGCTGTAATTCTGTGCATAATTTGCTTAAAAAGTCCTGATGAAAAGATTAAATAATCCAGTGTGCACTATTCTGCATAGAGCCCCAGCTAAATGTTCTTTGTAACTCCTTCCCTTACTCACAGCTGACAGGATGTGAGGATGGTCCAGAGTAATGAACAGTGGCTATCAGCACTGAAGGAGATGGCCTAGGCCTAGCAAAGTCTACGCTGAAGAAGTAAATCAAAAGACCCAGAGTTAGCATGAAAAATTAAGCTGAAAAGTCTTAAATGTTCAGGGATAAATCAGCAATTTAAAAATTGAAACCACCAGGTTAAGAAGTGAATGGATAAGATATCCAAAAACAAAGAACTCATGAAAAAACAAGCATATAATACCCCTAAGAGAAGGTAGTCTTGATTCTACCAGGTTTTTAGTCTCAATCACTCTGAAGCCCAATTGCCCCTCCTTGATGGTTCATTGACATAAACCTTGTTTTTACTTCAGCTCATCTGTTCCTTGCCTTGACTAGAACCAAACCTGGTACAAAGATTGGGAATACACAGAGCAGGGCTTCAAAGAAAATGTGGAATTGGCTATGATTAGGGAATTAGAATAGGGAATGCAATGAGGATCCTAGTTTGGAAAGCTAGCAAAACAGGATATATCAAAGAGATACAGATACTAAAGCAGTTACCTATAATCCTCTGGGACCTAGAATATGCCAGGCATACCTCCTTTTATTGTGCTTTGCTTTACTGTACTTCACAGAAACTGTTTTTTACAAATTGAAGGTTTGTGGTGGCCCTGCATCAAGCAAATCTACTGGTGCCATTTTTCCAAGAGCATGTGCTCACTTATGGCTGTATCACATTTGGCAATTCCCACAATATTTCAAACTTTTTCATTATGATTATATTTGGTATGGTGACCTGTGACCAGGTGATCTTTAATATTATTGTAATTGTTTTGGAGTACCATAAACCACGTCCATATAAGACAGCAAACTTAATAAATGTTATATGTGTTCTGACTGCTCCATGAGCAGCCAGTCCCCCACCTATCTCCCTCTCCTTGGGCCTCCCTGTTCCCTGTGACACAGTATTACAATTAGGCCAATGAATAACCCAGTGATGACCTCCGAGCGTTCAAATGGAAGAAAGAGTTGCACGTCTCTCACTTTAAATCAAAAGCTAGAAATGATTAAGCTTAGGCAGGAAGGCATGTCTAGAGCTAAGATAGGCCAAAAGTCAAGCCTCCTGTGTCAAACAGCTAGCCAAGTTGTAAATGCAAAGGAAAAGTTCTTGAAGGAAATTACAAGTGCTACTTTAGTGAACACATGAATGATAAGGAAGTGAAACAGCCTTATTGCTGATATGGAGAAAGTTTTAGTGGTCTGGATAGAAGATCAAAGAAGCCAAAACATCCCCTTGAGCCAAAGCCTAATTCAGGGCAAACCCCTGGCTGTCTTTAATTCTACGAAGGCTGAGAGAGGTGAGGAAGCTGCAGAAGTAAGTGTGGAGCTCGCAGAAGCTGGGTCATGAAATTTAAGGAAAGAAGCCATCTCCATGACATAAGAGTACAACGCGAAACAGCAAGTGCTGATGTGGAAGCAGCAGCAAGTCATCCAGAAGATCAAGCTATGATCATTAATGAAGATGGCTACATTAAACTACAGATTTTTTAAGTAGATGGAAGAGCCTTATGTTGGAAGATGCCATTTAGGACTTTCATAGCTAGAGAGAAGTCAATGTCTGGCTTCAAGGCTTCAAAGGATAGGCTGGCTCTCTTGTTCGGGGCGAATGCAGCTGGCGACTTGCAATTGAAGCCAATGCTCATTGACCATTATGGAAATCCGAAGGCCCTTAAAAAATGATGCTCAATCTACTCTGCTCACATCTTCTTTATCCATTCATCTATTAATAAACATTTGGGTTGTTTCCATATCTTGGCAATTCTAAATAATGCTGCAGTAAACATATGAGTCCATGTATCTTTCCAAATTAGTTCTCATTTTCTTTGGATAAATACCTAGCAGCAGAATTACTAGATCATATGGTAATTCTGTTTTTAAGTTTGTTTTTAAACATCTTTTTATTTAAACTCAATTAATTAACATACCATGTATTATTGGTTTCAGAAGTACAGGCCTGTGATTCATCAGCCTTCTATAATACCCAGTGCTCATTACATCATGTGCCCTCCTTAATGTCCATCACCCAGTTACCCTATCCTTTTACCCCCTTCCCCTCCAGCAATGCAGTTTGTTTCCTATGACTGAGAGTCTCTTTATGGTTTATCTCCCTCTCTGGTTTTGTCTTATTTATTTTTTTCCTCTCTTCTATGATCTTCTATGATCTTCTGTTTTATTTCTTAAATTCCACATATGAGTGAGATCATACAATAACTGTCTTTCTCTTACTGACTTATTTTGCTTAGCATAATACCCTCTAGTTCCATCCACATCATTGAAAATGGCAAGATTTCATTTTTTATGGCTTTATAATGTTCCATTGTATATATATATACACCACATCTTCTTTATCCATTCATCTGTTCATGGACATCTGGGCTCTTTCCACAGTTTGGCTATTGTGGACATTGCTGCTATAAACACTGGGGTGCAGATGTCCCTTCAGATCACTATCTTTGTATCTTTGGGGTAAATACCCAGTAATGCAATTGCTGGGTCATAGAGTAGCTCTATTTTCAACTTTTTGAGGAACCTCCATACTGTTTTCCACAATGACAGTACCAATTTACATTTATACCTACCAAAAATGCATGAGGGCTCCTTTTTCTCCACATCTTTGCCAACACTTGTTATTTCTTCTCTTTTTGATTTTAGCTGTTCTAACAGGTATGATACCTCATTGTGGTCTAG
This sequence comes from Ailurus styani, assembly GCA_002007465.1. Lineage (NCBI taxonomy): Eukaryota > Metazoa > Chordata > Mammalia > Carnivora > Ailuridae > Ailurus > Ailurus styani. The sequence continues at coordinate 2,311,059 of LNAC01000084.1, read as the reverse complement.
ATTTCTGTTTTCCTGATGATTAGTTATGCTGATCATTTTTCATGTGTTTGTTGGCCATCTGTATGTGTTCTTCGGAAAAATGCCTATTAGGTCCTCTGCCCATTTTTTAATCAGATTTTTTTCTTTTTTTTTAAATATTTATTTATTTGACAGAGAGAGATCACAAGTAGGAAGAGAGGCAGGCAGAGAGAGAGGAGGAAGCAGGCTCCCTGCCGAGCAGGTAACCCGACGTGGGCCTCAATCCCAGGACCCCGAGATCATGACCTGAGCCGAAGGCAGAGGCTTTAACTCACTGAGCCACCCAGGCGCCCGATCAGATTTTCTTTGGTGTTGAGTGTATATATGAAAAACAGCTAACATAATACTCAATGGTAAAAACCTGAGAGCTTTTCCTCTAAGATCAGAAACAAGACAACGGTGTCTACTGTTGCCACTTTTATCCAACCAGTATGGAAGCTCTTCCCACAGCAATCAGACAAGAAAAAGAAATAAAACATAACCATACTGGTGAAGAAGAAGTTAACTGTCACTATTTGCAGATGACATGATACCTTACATAACAAACCCTAAAGACTCCACCAAAAAAATACCAGAAATAGTAAATAAACTCAGTGAAGTTACAGAATACAAAATAAATACCCAGAAATCAGTTCTATTTCTATACACTAATAACGTAGTAGAAAGAGAAAATAAGAAAACATTCCCATTTACAACCGTACCAAAGACAATAAAATACCTAGAAATTAAGTTACACAAGATGAAAGACCTGTACTTGGGGAACTATAAAACACTGATGAAACAACTGGAGATGACACAAACAAATAGAAAGATAGCCCAATCTCATGGATTGGAAGAATTAATATTGTTAAAATGTCTATAGTACCCAAAGCAATCTACAGATTCAATGCACTCCCTATCAAAATACCAACAACATTTTTCACAGAACTAAAAAAATAATCCTAAAACATGTACAGAATACAAAAGACCCAGAATAGCCAAAACAATCCTGAAAAAGAAGAAAGATGGAGGTATCAGAATCCCAGATTTCAAGATATACTATAAAGATGTAGTAATCAAAACAATATGGTACTGGCACAAAAACAGACACTTAAATAGATCAACGGAGCAGAATAGGGAGCCCAGAAATAACCCCATGCTTATATGGTCAGTTAATCTATGATAAAGGAGGCAATAATGTACAAAGGAGAAGACAGTCTCTTCAACAAACGGTGTTGAGAAAACGGGACAGCTATATGCAAAAGAATGAAACTGGGAGCATCTGGGTGGCACAGTCAATGAGGCATCTGACTCTTTGTTTCAACTCAGGTCATGATCGCAGGATCAAACCCGGCATCAGGCTCCATGATCAACATGGAGTCTGCTTAAAATACTATCTCCCTCTCCCTCTACCCCTGCCCCTTCTCAAACTCACTCTCTCTAATAAATAAATCTTTATTTAAAAAAAAGAATGAAACTGGACCACTATACTATTAAAAAAAATCAAAATAAATTAAAGACCAAGGCACCTGGGTGGTTCAGTGAGTTAAGTGTGTACCTTCCACTCAGGTCATAATCCCAGGGTCCTGGGATCTAGTCCCACATCAGGCTACCTGTTCAGTCTGCTTCTCCCTCTCCCCACCACTCATGCTCTCTCTCAAAAAGGCAATAAAATCTTTAAGAAAAAATAGATTAAAGACCTAAATGTGAGACTTGAAACCATTAAACACCTAGAAAAGAATATAAGCAGTAATTTCTTTGACATTGGCCTTAACAACATTTTTTAGATGTGTCCCCTAAGACAAGGGAAACAAAACAAAAACTACTGGGACTACATAAAAATAAAAAACTTTTGCACAGCAAAGGAAACCATCAACTAAACAAAAGACAACGTCCTAAATGGGAGAAAATAGTTGCAAATGATATATCTGACAAGGTGTTAATATCCAAAATATAGAAAGAACTTACAGGACTCAACACCAATAAATTTTTTTACTGCCTTCTAAAATCTTTATTGTTCTATATTTCACATCAACATCTATAATCTGCCTAGAGTTCGTCTTTGTATATGGGGTACATAGGGGCCAAGTTTTACTTCTTTCCTATATAGATAAGATGTCCCAGCACCACTGATCAAAAAAAAAAAATCAACTATTCTGTACTACTCTGTCATCCTTAACATAAATCAAACATCAATAACTGTGTAAGTCTGTTTCTGGTGCTCCATTTTATTACTTTGGGGTATTTGTTGGAGGCTGCCACCACACTATCTTAATGGTCAAGACTTTTAAGTCTTGGGCTGATCAAAGCAGTACTCTTATTTTATTGTTCTTTAAGATTATCTATTATCTATTAATAGATGTCCTTATCTATTCCTTGCCCCAACTATTTCCATAAAACTTAGCATAATTCTCTCAAATTTCACAGAATCCTCTTACAATGTTGAGTGGCAATACATCAAAGCTATGAATAAACTTGGAAAGAATTGATGTATTTACAGTAATGGATCTTTTAATGCATAAATATGGAATTAATCTCCTTAAAGTTTTATTAATTTTGACCACAAAAGTCTTCTACATGTGTCATTATACTTATTGCTAGGTCCTAGATATTTTTTAATAGTATGAAAAGTGGTACTCATAGTTCAAGTTCAAAGTAAGAACCGCAATAAATTATGTATCGCCCACTGAATGCAGCCAGAAAACATGAACAGAATGCATGAAACTACCATTTGAGGACTCTGAAAAGTAAATGATAGCAGGTGAATTAGGAAAAAATATCAGAATTAGAAGTCTACTGGACCAACACAGTTTAACTAAAGTTAGGATGAAACCAAGAAGCAAAAAAAAAGAGAGCTCCAAAAGAAGCCATTTACTTTTGGCTGAAGAAGTAGGGAAAGAGACTTAGTTTTCAAAGAGAGGGATGGAGAATTCCCCATTTATCCTTTATTTTTCCTTTCTCCATTTTCTCACATTCCAGCCCCCAAGCAATCCCACAGCTCCCATACGAGCAGCTATGATTCCAAGAGAGTGAGGTGAACCCCCACTGCTTTTTTTCTTTCCCTCTCCTACTGCTACCTGGCACCGAACACAGGTACATTCTCAGGAGGTACAGTGCAGAGTAACTAGAGTCTCAACTTTGCAGCCAGAGAAACAAAAAAGGGAAGCCCCAGAAACCAGAAAGTACCAAAGAAATCACAGAAAGGGAAGAGTTCAGAGGAACAACCCTATAAACTTTGTTTATAAACTCCTGGGCTCATTCCCAGGCAGCACATGCATGGATCATACCTTGTAAACAGAAGATCAAAAACCTGAAGAACTGAACTACAGGAGAGGCCACTAGTGGAACATAGAATGGATATACTTAACTAGGACTGCAAAGGCTTTAAAAATGGAACTGACATTGAAACCCATAGAAGGCTGGTCAGAACTTTCGACCTGAATCCAAACAGGCAGACTGCCTGCTAAAATAAAAATATCAATGTTCTCTATAGGATTTACACAAGATCCAGAGTTTTATAACATAATTCTTTTAAAAGTCCAGGTTATAATCCAAAATTATTCAGCAATACAAAAAACTAAGAAAATCTCGAACACTTCAGTGGCTTAGTCAGGTGTCCAACTCCTGATCTCGGCTCAGGTCACGATCTCAGGGTCATGAGATCGAGCCCTGCATCTGGCTCCACGATGGGCATTCAGCCTTCTTAACATTCTCTCTCTCCTTCTCCCTCAGCCCCCCACCACACTCACATGCTCTCTCTCAAAATAAAATAATAAAATAAAACCTCAACTCACAATGGAAAAAACAACAGACCCATATGTTGAAATTATCAGACAAAAACATTAAAAGTGGCTAAAATAAAAATGCTCAAAGAGATAGAGGTGAATGAACACTCTCAAATCAGTAATCTAAAGCTTCCATCCTAATCAATTACAAAAGGAAAGCAAAATAAATTCAAAGCATGCAGAAAGCAGGAAATAATAAAGAGCAGAAATCAATGAAATTGACAACAGAAAAATAATAGAAAATATGAATGTAATCAAAATCTGGTTCTTTGAAAAATAACAATAAAACATATAAATCTCTAGGAGGACAAAGAAAAAGAGAGAAGAAACAAATTACCAACCTGAAGACTAAAGGAGAGACTACGAGTACTAATCTTGCATACATTAAAGAGAGAACACTAAAATGTTATATGCAATTCTACACACATAAATACGACAAAAAAATGGATGAAAAAGACAAATTCCTCCAGAACCAGAAACTATAAAAACACACCTAAGATGAAATATATTACCTGAATACTCCTTTAACTATTAAAGAAATCAAATATGTAGTTTAAAACCTTCTGAAAAGAAAACTCCAAGCCCAGATGCTTTCACTGGAAAATTCTACTAACATTTAAAGAATAAATGACATGAACTCTACATGACCTCTGAAAGAAAATAGAAAAGGAATACCTCCGAACTCATTTTATGCAACCAGCATTACAATGATGCCAAAAACAAACAAAAAACAATGCAAAGAAAAAAAAAACTATAGGGGTGCCTGGCTCAGTCAGTTGAGCATCTGCCTTCAGCTCAGGTCATGATCTTGGAATCCTGGGATGGATCCCTGCATCAGGCTCCCTGCTCATCAGAGAGTCTGCTTCTCCCTCTCCCTCTGCCTTCCACTCATGTGTTTGCTCACTTTCTCTCTCTCTCTAATAAATAAAACCTTAAAAAAAAAAACCACTATAGATCAACATCCCTAATAAACATAAATGCAAAAAACCTCAATAAAACACTAGCAAATTGAATCTAACCATACATAAAAAGGATAATATATCAGTAATATGAAGCTAATTCAATTTGCAAAAGTCAATCAATGTAATCCACCATATTAACAGTCTAAAGAAGAAAACTCACATGACCATATTAATCAGGGAAGAAAAAACATTTGACAATATTCAAGACCCCTCCACGCTAAAAAAAAAAACTTTTGGCTAAAAAGGAATAGAAGGAAACTTTCTCAATCTTATAAAGGACATCTACAAAAACAAACAAAACCTAGCACTAGTCAGTACAGTAAGAATAAAGCAAATTAGACATGACTGAAATAGGATTAGCAAATGGATTAGAAGAAACCATCCGAATGCTGCAGAGGACAAAAAGAAAATACAAAGGAAAGGATATTAGACACAAAAATAAAGTGATAAAGTCCAATATATTTAGTCTCATAAGGTCAACGGGTTACAGGCAATTTTTGAGGAGATATTAGCTGAAATTTTTCCAGATATGATAAAATACATCAATTCACAGATTCAAAAATCTCACAAGTCCCAAACAGGACTGGAAAAAAAAATATATGTACAACTAGACGCAACACAGTAAAACTTCAGAAAGACAAAGAAAAAAATCTTAAAAGATGCTAGAGAAAAAAATACATCTTTTAAAGAAGCAGTAGGCTGGTAACTGACTTCTCAACAGAAACAGTAAGAGGCCATCTTTAAGGTGCAGAAAAGAAAATACTGTCATACTCTACCTAGCAAAATTATCTGTCTCAAGAACAAAACAAAAAAAAGACATTTTCGTACAAAAAAAAAAAAAGATGACATTGCAACACCAACAGATCCACACCAAAGCAAATTCTAAAGAAGGTTCTCCAGGAAGAAAGAAAATGATACCAAATCCAATGTGAAAGATGCAGGAAGGAACGAAGAGTAATGTAATAATAAATACACAGGTAAATATATATAAGTGCTGACTATATCAAATAATAATGAGGTCTTACAGAATTTATACACATGAACAAATTTATCACAGAAGGATAGATTACAAGCAGGAAGAGAGTAAAAAAATACAAAGGGTCCTTGCATTGCTTGAAGGACTATAAAGCCTCAGCCAACTTTGGGAAGTTAAATGGTAACTTAAGAATGCATATTGTAATTTCTAAGGTAAAAGCAGAGTATATAACTTCAGGAAAAATTTTACAGGGAAAAAATATAATAAAAAATATGTGGGGTATCTCGGTGGCTCAGCTGGTTAAGCATCTGCCTTTGGCTCACTCAGGTCATGAGCTCAGGGTTCCAGGATCAAGTCCCGCATTGGGCTTCCTGCTCAGTGGGGAACTGGCTCCTTCCTCTCCCTCTGTCCTTGGCCCAGCTCATGGTTGGTCGCGTGTGCGCTTTCTCTCTCTCTCTCTCTCTCTCTCGCATATGCTTTCTCTCAAATATAATCTTTTAAGAAATAGTTTTGTGATATGGAAATAGCCTTAAGAATAGGAAACTTACCTTCTCAAATGCATTTATTAGAAAGACTGAAATGAGCTAAACATTTATCTCAATAAGTTAGAGAGAAAATAGCAAAATTAATCCAAATAATGTAGAGAGAAGGAAATAATTTAAAATAAAAAGAATTAATGAAATACAAAATAAGTATGTAATAAAACTAGTAAATGTAGAAGTAGTTTATTTTAAAAGATTAATAAAGTGAATAAACTTCTGTTGTAGAGAGAAGGCACAAATAATAAATGGCAGTAAGGAGAAAAGAGGCAATATACCAGATACTGCAGACCTTAAAAAGATAGTTAAGAGATTGCTGTGAAAATTTTTATATAAAAAATTTTTAAATCTACACAAAAGAATAAAAAATCCTTAGAAAAAATAACTATCTAAAACTTATTCTGGAAAAAAAGTACAGATAAACATTCTCGAATCAATAATATAAGCCTCCTCCATGAGGCCTAGGTCCAATTTACCAAAATGTTAAGAGGGGTTATCTCAGATTATACAATTACAAATGATTTTATCTTTCTCCTACACTGTTCAAATAATCCACAAGGCCATATGAATGAGCACGGGTTCCAGTATTAATTCTGCCACAGGTCTAGCTGTGTCTTTGACTAAATCCTTTAATTCTCAGATCTAAAATTCCTGTACTTTATCAAACTGTGAAATATTTCATTTCATGTACTAACATACAAGATCGACATTAACACCATTTCAAAAAGAAAAAAAAAAGGTTTTTTTCTATATACCAACCACATACAACTGACACTATTAAAAACTGCCAGAAATTGTCTGAATTATGAGTTTTTTATAATGCAAATATTACATTAATGATTTTTTAAAACAAAACATTTGAATTCTTTATGGTTTTTGTTTGCTTTTTGTTTTTAATGACCACATTGGGCTTTTGACTTTTATCTAAATTTTATAAAATTTTTCCAGCATAAAATTATGACAGCCATATTTGAATGCTCCATTTATCTACATATTAGAACATTATTCAAATTACTTTCTAAAGAGAATCTTGCTTCTACCCAGTATTCCTTTGGTTGAGTTCAGTTTACCACCAAGCAGGGCAGCCACCTCTATAAGGTCTTTGCAGGCTCCCCAGTTTTCAACTCCAGGCCTAGCTCAACTGATTGTTAAAACATGTAACTCTTAAAATACAGAACCAACACACTCCAAGTATTAGGTAAATTTCCAATTTTTTTATGTATTAAAGTCTTTTAAAACATAATTAAGGAAAAAGTGAGAACTGCTTGATGGGCACACTGTCAATTCCTTTCAATACATAATATACATCCTTAGATTAAACCAGACCAGGGACGCCTGGATGGGTCAGTCAGTTAAGTGTCTGCCTTCGGCTCAGGTCATGATCCCAGGGTCCTGGGAATGAGTCTCCCATCAGGCTCCTGGCTCAGCAGGGAGCCTGCTTCTCCCTCTGCCTGCTACTCCCCCTGTTTCTGTGTTCACTGTCTCTGACAAATAAATAAAATCTTTTCAAATAAACAACCAAATAAACCAGACCAGCAAACCTTTATACCCGGATTGTAATCAGCAAGTCCCTCTTGCTCCCATCCTATAAAATTCATTTATCTAAACATGACTGAAAGCGACCTATATCAAAAGATACTATAAAAACAGTATTATAAGGGCACCTGGATAACTCAGTCCATTAAGTGTCTGCCTTCCTCTCAGGTCATGATCCCAGGGTCCTGGAATTGAGCTCCACATCAGGCTCCCTGCTCAGCGGGGAGCCTGTTTCTCCCTCTCCCTCTGCTGCACCCCCTGCTTGTGCTCACTTGTGCTCTCTGTGTCAAATAAGTAAAATCTTAAAAAAAAACAGTACTATAAAAATGGTCACTATGTTTACTATTAGTATGTTCTATATTACACTAAGTGCCCCTTCCATTCACTATTGTGTTGTGTACTTCTTGTACGCAATAAATTTCTGTTCTAGGTGCTAAAGAAATAAAACTAAAGGACATTTAAGGCACTCAGGTATTTTCTCTGAGTGGAAAAAAGAAGCCATTTTAAAGTTTTGAACACAGAATTAACAAGATTTGATTTATATTTTAACAGGATCCTTTTGGCTGCTACTGAGAATAAACTGAAGGAGGATAAGACTGAAGGCAAACAAGGCAGGAAGACCTGTTAAGAAACTACTGCCATAATCCTAGAGATGATGGTGTCTTGGATCAGGGTGGTAGCGGTACAAATGAGATAAGAAATGGTCAGATTGGGGCTCAGCGGGTTAAGCCTCTGCCTTCGGCTCAGGTCATGATCTCAGGGTCCTGATATCGAGCCCCAAATCGAGCCCCGAATCCGGCTCTCTGCTCAGCAGGGAGCCTGCTTCCCACCCCACCCCACCCCGCCCACCACCTGCCTCTCTGCCTACTTGTGATCTTTCTGTCAAATAAATACAGTCTTAAAAAAATTAAAAAATTAATTAAAAAAAAAAGAAATGGTCAGATTCTGGATGCATCTTGAATGTATAGCCAACAGAACTTGCCAATGTTAGATACAGGGTGTAAATGAAAGAAAAGAGTGAAAGATTCCAAGGGAACTGAAAAGAAAAAAAAAAAAGAGAAGTAGCCATTTACTGATTTAGGGAAGACTGGAGAAGGAGATTGTTATGAGATAACTATTAGATACTCGTGAGGGAGATGACAAAGACATAGCAGGATATAGAGGTTTGGAATCAGGCTGAGAAGGAGCAGGTAAAAGAAGTAGAGGAAATCTAAGAGAGCTGTTGAAGAAAGTATTTCAATAAAGAAGAAAAAGCAATTTTACAGGAGAGAAAAAGAGTAACTGCTAGCACAATGCCCTTGAGAAGATAAAAGAAGACAGAAACTAGGGTATCAATCACGATTTCTCAAAACTTCTACAGTATTGACATGGGGGGGGGGAGCAGCTGTCCTTTGCATGGTATGACATTTATCAGGATCTGTAGCCTTTCCCTCCCTCGTAGATGCCTGTCTGCCCCAACAATCCTATCAAAACAATCAAAAATGTCTCCAGATATTGCCAAACTATTGTCCCCTAGGAAGTAAAATCACTCCCAGTTTAAAACCACAAGTATATGGGGTACCTGGGTGGCTCAGCTGGTTAAGCGACTGCCTGCGGCTAGGGTCATGATCCTGGAGTTCTGGGATCGAGTCCCATATCTGGCTCCCTGCTCAGCGGGGAGTCTGCGTCTCCCTCTGACCCTCCCCCCCTCATGCTCTCTCTCTCATTCTCTCTTTTTCAAATAAGTAAAATCTTAAAAAAAATAAAATAAGGGCACCTGGGTGGCTCAGTGGGTTAAAGCCTCTGCCTTCAGCTCAGGTCATGATCTCAGGGTCCTGGGATCGAGGCCCTCCTCTCTGCCTGCCTCTCTGCCTACTTGTGATCTCTCTCTCTGTCAAATAAATAAATAAAATCTTTAAAAAATAAATAAAAATAAAAAATTAAAAAATAAAATAAAACCACAAGTCTAAGTGGAAGAAATACCCTTTGCTGGAAATACTGACATTTCATGTACATTAAAGGGATGATAGAAGATGCTATGGGCAGAGTACACTATAATTTGAGTATCTCCCTCTGATTAGATCCTCCTAAGTATACACATAGTCAAGGGCAGAGAAAACATGAGGAATTGCTAGCATATTACAAAACCAAAGTCATTACTCTAAGGAAAACGTTAGTATTTTGTTCTTGAACTGCAGCTAACATATAAGCTCTATCTTTGAACTGAATCTAAACCAAAACTTCTATGTGTTTTTTGGGTCCATCCATGCCCCCTTCCATAATGCCCACATAGTCTCAAGTTTCCTGGGTTTCTCTTAAAATCACAGGATGAAAATATCATGACTTAGTACAAATTAAATTAAATGTTACTAGGGGCACCTGGCTGGCTTACTCAGTAGAGCATGCAACCCTCTTGATCTTGGGGTCTTGAGTTCAAGACCCACGATAGGTGTGGAGCCTAATTAAAATTAAAAGTTAATTAATTAATTAAATGTTACTATTCCTGAGAACGCTCACTTTTTAGAGACAGCAGCCCTAATGGAACATCTTCAATGATAATCTGAGAGGATACTATTTATGGTTCCCAAACCATTCCACCAAATTACCATGTCGTATTTAAAGGAGTCTCACTCTATTCACTGACCTTTTGTACATACTGACTTCTCTACCAGAGAGATATGAAATAACCATCTTATTTTGCAGGCGCTTAGAATGGGAGAAGAGGGGGGCACTGAACAAGCCCTTAGCAACATGAAATGAGAAGGTCTGAGAATAAAAAGTCCAGGCAATTGGGTTCACAAATATACATCAAGTTCCAGAATAACAGGAGCTAAGTCTAAGAGAAAGAAAATACAGTCATACCACCTGTGTCCAAGTTGCACCTGCTTCCTCAATAACAGGATCTACATCCTGTTACATAATGAATTACAATTTCAGAGCAAAAATATAATGCAAAAGGATTCTACAAATTTAAGAAGATGGAAAACCCTAAAATTTCTATTAAAATATCTGGCTTCCAGACTTGTTTTAAAAAATAACCCACAAGCTTGAAGAGCCTTATTAAATGTGAATTACAGATATTTTCTATCATTATCCCCTTTTAAATGCTGCTTTGCTTTCTATCATAGTAGGAAAATAAATTGGTCAGGCATGACTTGTTTTTCCACTGTGCCACTGCGGTTGTAACCCAACACCCTGTGCTCTTTTTGATAATTAAATACTGAGACTGATTTGTTCTAATAACTTCCCAAGACCCAAAGTAAGATACTGACTGTAATTCCTAAAGTCATCTTTTAAATACCCCAAATCCTAAGAACATAAAGTAGAGGAGTAAGTATATCTAGAGCGTGGAAAGCCTCAACACAATCACACTTGGCCCCATCTACCACTTCATACTGTACCGTGACAGTCCCAGGCAACTACCACCTTCCATATGCTGAAGATACAATCATGAACAAGTGCCACCTTCTCGACTGTGGGCCCAAAGAAGATGCACTACTTCATAAACACTCTGCATGGCTTATGCTCTGAGCCAGAACAGAGGTCAAAATCCCTAACTGTAAAGTCAGATGAACAATCCTATACATATCAGCGGAGGAGCACTATACAACAGACTCCAGACCTATCACTTTACCACAATCACCTTATATTTCTAGACCATTTTCCCTTTTCCCTCTTGGAAATCTCTAGAGAAGTCCTTACAATGTTCATGTAAGGCCTAAATAAAAGAACCTAATTTGAGAACCTCATGTTATAGATGAAAAATCTAAAAATAAGTTTAAGTGAGTTACCTAGGGTCATAGAAGTAGTTGGTCTCTAACTTCTCATTTCTAAGGAGGCATTATTTGGGACTTGTACCAGTTTCTGCATAACTGCTAAGAGTCTCCCCACTATAAGCAGGAAGGTTAACTAGCAATCTACACAGGGACATAAGTAAAAATTTACATATCCTCATATTTACCCGCAGGCTCACACTAAACACAAGTCCACAAACTCTCAAAGATACCAATTTAAATAAACAAGAAGTTACTTTCCAGGAACAAACAAGACAACTTCTCTTGGAAAACAACTCCATTCTAAATTCTTGACTATTGCTTTTTCCTTTCCTATCAGCACAGGGTGTCAATAGCTGTATGAGTTGTTATGTGCATTGATAACTGACCAGCACCAAAGCATTTTTCTGTCCAACTTCCCGTTCTCCTGGCCAAATATGATCTCTTATTCTTGAATTCCCACAAGAATGTGCCTCCCAACACCACACAGCCAGCTGGCTGTGGTTAGGTACATGTCTTAACTCTCCAAGTAGATTACCAGGTTCCTCTACTTCTTTAATAAATTCCCTAAGATCAGTACTATGTTTTTGTTCTTGTTACCACTGTTGTTAATCTCCACAGAGTCTGACATACCTGTGCGCTCAAGAAACACGTACTAAATGTATAAAGAGGCTGATCATTTCAAAGTTCGATGTTGCCATAATTCTAGGACTGGAATGTTATTATACCACAGAATTAAAAGATAACTAAATTCCAGAAAACGAGGTCATGTAACAGTAACTTCTAACTTTTAAATGAATGTTTTTTTCATACATTACTAACGTTCTGGTGGTGCTTTCAGGAAAAAAACAAAAGTTAGGAAATGTCCGAACACGTTTTCCTAAAAAGTTATGGGTAATGTTTGCAAATTGTATTTTTCAACATTCGGAGGGTGTTTTCTTATTTAATAAGGAAGTCTTGTGTTTTTTTTTAACTGCTTTGTGAAGGAACAGTCACCCAATAATTTATCCTTTATATCACATCATTCCTTGGCTTTTGTTGTTCTTGCCATCCAGAAAGGCCTAATACCTGTCTTTACAACTGTCAATCTTACATGAAATCTTTTATCTTCCCAATTATTTGTGATCTCTTTCATCTGCCTTACATTATAATTATATACATCATTTTTAATCTCTACTAGATGATAAACTGAATGGTCATGACTAATTTTTTTAAACTTTAATAAATGTGTTGAATTCCTATCACACTGGAATAACATCAACTGCCCTTACACATCTGAAAATATAGTCTGTAACCCTTAAGGCCAAAATATGAAAAAAATTAATTATATTAATAATCATGTACTGGCATTATTTGATATTTTAATACTTACAGAAAATTTTTTAAGAACTAAAGACTATTTTTCAGGAAAGCAATAAAAAACATAAATAAGGAAAATTTACACTATCTGATACATTAAGCCTTACAACATTCACCTATAGATAAGAAGGTAGTTGGGAATGTCTCAATGCCAAAATGAAGTACAACAAAGTTCACACACAGTTAAAAAAAAAATCATCTCCTTGGACTACTGGGTCCTGATTTGTTACAGGATAACAGTATTCCCATAACTTAGCTCCTACACTGAAAAGAACTGAATGATCAAAAGGTGATATATACAACCACATTTATAACATCACAATTATTTTTAAAAACCACTACCTGCCCAAATATAAGTGAAAACCAGCATAGCATGTGTTAGCACTACAGACACACACATCACAGGGACTGTCCGCTACAAACTGTAGCATCATGACAACATAGCACCGACTGGGACATGGTGACATAAGCAGTCATTCACAAGCCAGATGATCATACCACCCACTACCCATCACACACAGTGGAATATATATAACACACTGTTTTTCAATTACAATGTCATGAACACTGCAAATTCCTTTGAAAATAATTCCTTTTAAAAACTTACAATTTATAGACTCTGAAATAAATGGTATACCCTATTTTGAAAAGATCCTCAGGTTATCATGAAAGTGAGCATTAGCTAAAAATCACTGTCCAGCTGCAAGACAGTCTTTCTACACTGGCCAAGTCTATCCCTTCCAAACACACACACACACCCGCCAAGCAACCACTCTAATAGGAAAGAAACATACTACAGAGAAAAGCCTACCAGATGAGAAGTCACAGGACCTCCATTCCAGTCCTGGCTGGTCCCTTTTTAGTCATCTGACTCAGAACTAAAGTTTTTTATCTGATTGCTATACAAATCAAATGGCACACTCTATGTAAAGGGCTCTACTTTTGCGGAGGGTGGGGTGGGGAGGGGATTTCTATATTAATGTAGGCATTCAAATAATTGTTAGCTGATTCTAGAATACTTGAATACAGCTTGTTCTCAATTTTTTTTAAGCGAATCTGTTCTTCTTAGAGTCCAAAAGGTCATTTCTAGTTCATGGCAAAATTATAACTGCATCAGTACCCTCAAAACTAAAATATTAAAAGGAGATGGTGTGCAACATGGGACTGTAAATGCCAAAGGGCCAAAACAATCAGAATCACAGGCAGGCATCCTAAACCAAGTAAATTTTGAGTCATATTTGGAAAAATAAAAAACAAGGATTCTCGTGTTGCAACATAAACATGTAGGATAGGGGGCACCTGGGAGGCTCAGTCTCTTAAACATCTGACTCTTGATTTTGGCTCATATCATGATCTCAGGGTTGTGAGATGGAGCCCAAATACAATGGACTCCACACTCAGTGGGGAGTTTGCTTCTCTCCCTCTCTCTCTGCCCCTCCCCTCACTTGTTCTCTCTCTCTCTTTTAAATAAATCTTTTTTGTTAAATGTAGGATAGAGTAAGATGATTAGTAGGTCTATAGCAGAGGGGCCAAGATGTGGAGAACATATAATCAAACATAAAGTCAAAGATGACAGAACATCTGACAAGTTTAAATTTCATAACATACCTATTAGGAACAACTTAATATTCCTGAGCTGAGAATGATACGCTGAAATGGTATCTGAGGAAAATTATCCCAGCAGCTGTGTGGAGGATAAACTGATCAGAGAGGAGTATAAGGAAAACCAGTTTAGAAGTGTTTATGTCAAGTAATACAATTTAGGTTCTACAATAAGGTGGTAACTAAGAAGATGAAAAAAAAGGGATAAATCTGGTACACCTAGGTGGTTCGGTAGGTTAAGCATCTACCTTTGGCTCATGATACCAGGATCCTGGGTTGGAGTCCTGCATCAGGGCTCCTTGCTCAGCGGAGAGCCTGCTTCTCCTTCTGCTTCTGCCCCTCCCCCTGACTGTGCGCGTGCTCTCTCGCTCTCGCTGTCTCTCTCTCTCTCTCAAATAAATAAATAAAACCAAGAAGAAAGAAAGAAAGAGAATGAGAGAGAGAGAGGGAGGGAGGGAGGAAGAAGTGGGATAAATCTGATAGACACTGCAGAGAGTCAGTCACCCTTGGTGACAGGTTGAGTTAGGGAGGTGGTAAAAGATTTGAAAATGATTCCAAGGATCTGGTCATGGGTGGCCTACAGCATAACACCTGTGCAATGCTTACAGTTCTTGCACTGGCTTTTCCAGACTGCATCTGAACCTGTTTAGCTCTCACATTCCCACAATGAGACACTGCTCCACTTTAGATGGGAATGAAAAACTACCACCATTATGATAGTGTGGAAATATCCCATAACCTAAGGTTCCAGACTTCCTGATGGAGGAAGCCTACCCTTCTAAGCTAAGAAACTTCCTCCCCACCTACACAATTGGGGAAAGGGGAATTTCTTCTATGCCCCAAATTGTCTCTATGCACTTGAAGTCCAAGCTCAACTCCATATGGATTTTTAGGTCACATGGACATAAAACACAGATGACACCACTGATAGGGTCATGTGTAAACAACATAAGTCAGGCAAATTATATCATTAAAGGTTCATTCTAAACTGAAACAAAGCCAAGTTGATTACATTTATAAATTAAAATTGCCAAAAGGCAACCTTATGGGGTTATTTTTAATGTATCATTCTGATAAATTATGTTCCAGAATGCACTGTGCTACATAATGATTCTGCAGTTTTGCTGGAGCTTTTCTTATTTCTGCAGCTTTAAAAACATGCTATTGGAAAGCGGACATCAAAGTGTTTTCCTTGTCTAAAAGTCATACCATTATGCTATTTCCAGTTTTATCAAGTATAAGTTATCAATAACATTGTGTATTTAATCAAGATCTTATTGCCTACAGTGCCTTCGAAGGAGGACCCAATGTAAATGTAATACAGAAAAGGAACTCATGTTGATCCATGCGAGTCTATCTATGGGTAGAAAGAAGCTCTGGGGCTTAGTTTGAATTAGCTATACTAACAACATCCATTCTCCAAAAGGACTGATCCGTCCAAGCTCATTCAGAAAACATGTCTTTTTCATCAAGATTTGAAAGGTTCTATAACATGTTATCGTTTACACACACACTTTACTCGCATAAACAACAAAAAACCACATAAAATTTTCGCGTTGCCTTAGTTTAAAAACGAATAAACCAGCCTACCTTGCAAACGGATTAAATATTACCTAGGAAGGTTACCAAACTGATCTCGTGATAAATAGCTTTCCAGGCCACTGTCACTCTAACCCTTCCGTTTAGATTTTTCGGGGGCAAAGAATGAAATTTTTTATTTCCTTGTTGGAATTGAGATTCTGCATCAGGAGATAAAGAAGGTCGGGTCTTATCGGGTTTAAAGCCACAGGCTCCAGCGCTCCTCGCTGCCCTAACACCGCGGGCAGGGGGAGCCAGGTGCAGTATCGCCTCCATGCTCCGAGACAAGACCAGGTCTTCGCCTCCACGCCGCGAGCAGGTGCGAAACGGACGCTCAGGGTTTGGGCGATTGCAACCATCTTCCTCCACCGCAGACCCGAGGCCGCCCTGGGAGAGGAACCTTCTAGTCCAGTCAGCCCCGGGGGCCCGTTTGCTGAGGGCGGACAGCGCGGTGGATTCCTAATCCTTTTCCCTGAAGGGTAATTTCCTACACCCGCCGCAGACTCACAGTCCCACGCCCGCCCCCCGAAACTGAGCTGCAAAGGGGGCGCAGGGGGGCCCACCAGCACCTCACAGCCTCCCCGGAGAGGCGTGGGCCGGGACGGGGATCTCGGCCCCCGGTCTCTCCCCCTCGAGCTCCCGGACGCCGCTCACCGTGAAGGGGACATCCCCGACGCTGCCCACGGAGTAGCAGTTGTCTCCAGGGTTGACAGCCCCGGTGAGGACCTGATGCAGATGCATCTCCGGAGCCTGGGCTGGCCAGGGACTGCGCGAGAGGAGCGACGAGCACCGCGCCCGACCGCGAGAGCGTTTCCCCCTCCGCCTCCCTCGCGACCCACCCCGCGGCGGCTCCGGCTTAACGCCTAGCCCCGCTCTTGCCTTCCCCCTTCCTCGTCCCTGCCATGGGAGCTCCTCGACCGCTGCCGCCGCCCGGATCGCCGCTCGGCTGCGGAAATGCCCGGATGCTCCCACTGCCTGCTGCACCGGCGCACAACTGCGGGAGGAGCGCAAGGGTGCGTGTGAGGCGGGGGGAGGGAGGGCGCCGGGGTAGCGCGTGAGCCGGGAGCGTGCTGGAAAGGACGCTCCGCCCGAGGGAGAAGGGCCGTGCGCGCGCCCACCCTCGAGGGAGCTACCGTAGAGTGGGAGGGTAAACTCCTCCTCCAGCTGCCAGGCTCTTAGCTCAGTCCCGCTCCCCGCCCCGCGTTTGCGCGTGCGCGCGCTGTGGTTTCCAGGGCAACTGCGCGCACCGCGTGGACCCTGGTCCCGGGATTGCGCGCGCAGACGTGCGGGAGTTCCCTCGGAGCCTCCTGGCTGCGGCCAGTGGGGCGGGGGGGGAGCCGGGGCCGCTCTGGGGCACGCAGCCGTCCTTCTCTGGGGACACGCCTCGGCTCTGTCTTAATGAGCGTTTAATCCAGGGCAGTTGACCTCAGGAGGACGCCAGTCACCGGGAAGTTTCACCTCGGAAAAATCTTAGATCCCGTAGGGCTCTTTTACAGTACAGAACGTAAGATATTTAATTTTACATAAACAATAAAGGCATCTTGCAACGATTTGGAGAAGCCATACTCTGACAGCAAATTATTTTGCTCCCACCTTTTGTCACGGATGTTCTAGATAGCGAAAGGGCCCCCTAGAGACAGGTGACTCCTCCAGACTCTTTCCCGTGCGTGATGTCACGGATTCGCAGAATCGTCCGATTTTTCCAGACTATACGCTAAACTTTCAGTGTGGATACTCAGATCCCTGCTCCAGGTAAATCCATCACCAATTTTTGAAACAGTACTGCGTATAAGTCACTAAGGCAAGGAAGTAGAAGGGATTCCAAAACAAAACTATCTAAAAAAAAAAAAACAAAAAAACAAAAAAACAGGCAGAACGCCAAAAGTGTTGTGTTTGAGACACAAGAGTCTATGCGCCACTAAAAAGGAAGAATACTTTTGACTAAGGAGATGGGTGAAGTGTAATGGAAACGATGACGTAAACTCGGGATAAAATTTTGGCAGTTTGAGATGGACAAGATACGCTGCATTTAAATAGAGAAAATAGCATGAGCTGAGGCTTAGTGGTATAAAATGACAAGATGCGTTAGGGAACAAAGATTAGATTAATGTTTGGAGCAGATGATATATAGGGTGGGGAAAGGAAAAGATACTTAGCGAGGCTGAAGGTATCCAAGACGTAGCTTGTGGCCTGCCTGAACAAGGAGAGTCTTTTTTTTTTTTAAAGATTTTTATTTATTTTATTTGCTCCCTTAAGAAGCCTAGATTTCATTCTGCATGCAGTGGGGACTCCATCAAATGTTTCCGAGCAGAAATTTCTACAATCAGCTCCTCCAGGAAGATGACTTTGTATCACTGTGAAGGATAATTAGAAGGGTGGGGAGATAGGAGGCAAAGGCCTGGCAGAGTTTGATAATACGTTTGGTGGAAAAAAAGGAGTCAAAGATAATTCCCAACAACTGAGGACATTTTCCTTTTCCTTTCTGTTTAGTGCCATAACTTACCCGCAGTCACCCAGATTAGAAACGGAGAGCCACTTTTGGCTCCTTCCTCTCCTGCCCAAATCTAAGGGTCCCTTATCAAGGTCTCTAATTCATGACCCCGAGCATTCCCCCTGGCTATTTACTTTCATTTCAACCCTCATCATTTCTCATTTAATTACCATAATGGCTTCCTAACTAGTTTGACTGCCTTCCATCTCTGCTCTCCAACACACTGCAGCCAGAGAAACCTTTTTAAAGGAAATCTTCCTCCACTTAAAATCTCTACTCCTTACAGGTTAAAGTCTAAACTCCTTAGTTTGGATGACAGAAGCATTCATTCTGGTTTCTGTGGAATCTTCCTGCTTTATCTCAGGACGTTCCCTCATACCCACCATTCTCCAGCCTCACTGAGCTATATCCATTTCCAGAGCATACTATGTTGTTTTATGCTTGCTTGTCTTGGTTCATGCTTTCTGCTCTGTCTGGAATGCCCTTCCTCCTCTTATTGACCCAATAAACCACAATTTAGGTGTTTTTTTTAAGATTTTTTTATCTGTTTGTCAGAGATCACAAGTAAGCAGAGAGGCAGGCAGAGGCAGAGAGAGAAGCAGGCTCCCCGCCAAGCAAGGAGCCCAATGCGGGACTCCATCCCAGGATCCTGGGATCATGACCTGAGCCAAAGGCAGCTGCTTAACCGACTGAGCCACTCAGGCATCCCAGTCACAATTTAGTTTAAAAGTCACCTATTCAGTAAAGCCTTCCTCGTCTACCCCCAGATACCTTGAGGCTTCCTCCTCTTGAAACACACGTATCACTTATTGTTTTGTGTCTGTTTCTTCCACTAGGGTCTTAGATATTTTATGTCAGGATCAGTAGCTTATTTTCTCTGTTCTCCACCACCTGAATCATAGCACAATTGGTCCTTGAACAATGCAGGCATTAGGTAAATGAAGCCCCATGTTGTGCATGAAGTATCATGAAGGCAAATACTGGTGCTACATCTAGGTACTAGCAACTGAAAAGCATGCCAGACTATCAAATAAATTTGGAAGAACTCTTATATATACAGCACATATCAGTAAAAATTGGTGTAAAGCAACTGGGATTAAATACAACAAATTTAAATAAGTTTATAAGAAGGTTTGGGGGCACCTGGGTGACTCAGTCAGTTAAGCGTCTGTCTTCCGCTCAGGTCATGATGATCCCAGGGTCGTGGGATGGAGCCCCACATTGGGCTCCTTGCTCAGCGGGAGTCTGCTTCTCCCTCTGCTGCTTGCCCCAGCTGGTGCTCTCTCTCACTTGCTTGCTCTCTCTCTCTCTCTCAAATAAATAAATAACATCTTTTTAAAAAAAGATTTAATACATGTAGATGAACATTTCAGTAAAAACTGGAACAAAACATACAGCAAAATAATACTGTCAATAGCATTATTAACTTGCTATTATTTAAGATATTTCACAATTGCCTCTAGTTTTACAGCATTCCATGAAGTTTTGAGCCATTGCACAGTTGTAAAATTGTAAACCTCTTCCTTCTTCCTTTTGGTATCAACTTAAAATCTGGAGCTTGCATCTACTTGTTCCTCTCTTCCCTCCTGAATGCTTTACATGACTTTTTTTTTTAAGATTTTATTTATCTATTAGAGAAAGAGACGGAGCATGAACTGGGTGAAGGGGCAGAGGGAGAGAGAGAAGCAGACTCTCCCTCTGAGCAGGGAACCCGACACGAGCTCAGGACCCCAAGAGCGTGACCTGAGCCAAAGCCTTAAGTGAGTCACTGAGGTGCCCCCGTTTTTGTTTTTGTTTTTTAAGATTTATTTATTTAAGGTGCCCAGATGGCTCAGTTGGTTAAACTTCTGACTTTGGCTCAGGTCGTGATCGCAGGAGTCCTGGGATCGAGCCCCACATTGGGTTCCCTGCTTGGCGAGGAGTCTGCTTCTCTCTCTTTCCGTCCCTCCCCATGCTCCTGCTCTCCCTCTCTCTCTCTCTCGCTCTCTCTCAAATAAATAAAAGATTTTAATTTATTTTTATATTTATACGTTTTTATATTAATTTATAATTTAAATAAAAGATTTTATTTATTTGAGAGAGAACAGGTGTGCACGAGCAGGGAAGAGGGGGAGGGAGAGAAAGAATCTCAAGCAGACTCTGCACTGACCATGAACCCGATGAGGGCCTCAATCCCAGAACCTGAGATCATGACCTGAGCCAAAATCAAGAGTCTATTGCTTAACTGACTGAGCCACCCTGGTGCCCCTAAATGACTTCTTGATAGCAACATCTCAGGTGAGCAACTGGCTCGTTAAGTCTCCTGGAATTACAACTGAGCATTTTCTTGTCCAGTCTGACCAACTAAAACTCCTTCCAGACTAATATGGCAAATTTTCTTAGTAACCCACTCAACCACATTTTAACTGTCCACAATTCATTTCTTCCTCATTCATCCAACCTTCTATGTAGACCTAAAAATAAAGTAGGGACTTTTTTCTTCTGATCTGGAAGTGATTTTCTTTTAAAAACTAGAAAAGTATCAGTTCTGTGTCACTAACAGAACATGCCAATACAACTGTAAGGTATAACCTCTCATGTCCACAAATTTTAATTGTAACAAATGTTGTATGTACCTTTGGGGTTGGGCTTAAAGGAACACCGGATGTCAGAGGGACTTAGTTTCCCAGCAGTTATCGAATACTCCTGTGTACTAGTTAACTAGTACTGTGTAACAAATTACACCCCCCTGCCTCTGCCAAGTAGTGGCTAACTCCAACAAAAGACACACAGTTTCTGTGCATCAAGAATTCAGTAATGGCTTAGCTGAGAGGTTCTAGTTCAGAGTGTCTCGAAATTTCAGCTGGGCACTAAAAAGAAGCTAGACACTAAAGACCACATATCACATGATTCCATTTAGATTAAGTTTTCTGAAAAGGCAAATATATAGACACAGAAAATACATTAGTAGATGCCTGGGGCTGGTAGTGGAAGGGGAAGTAACTGCTAATGGGCATGGCATTTATTTTGGCACAATGGAAATATTCTAAATTTAGATTGTGGTCATAATTGCACAAGTCTGTAAATTTACTAGAAATCATTGAATTGTACACTTAAAATTACTGAATTTTATGGTAAATAAACTAACCTCAAAAAAAAATCTACCTTAAAAAGGAATGTCAGCCAGAGCTGCAGTCACCTGGAGGCTTGACTGAGACAAAAAGACCTTTTTCCAAGATAGCACACTGTCATGGCTAGCAAGTTGACCCTGGTGGCTGGTCCTCTCCATAGGCCTGCATGAGTGTACTTAAGACACAGCAACTGGCTTCCCCAAGAATAAGTAATCCAAGGGAGAGATCAACGTGGAAACTGCAATATCTTTTATAACCTAGCCTCAGAAGTCACACATTACTACTTTCACCACATTTTGCTGGATACACAGGCTAGCCATGATTTAGGGAGAATATTTCCCAAGAGAGTGAGTCCCAGGGAATAAGAATCACTGGGGGCCTTCTTGGAGGATAACTGCCATACCATAGAACTAAAGGATTTTATCTACAAGCGTCAAGGGGCATCATTTCTGTCATCCTTATTCCTACCTACAGAGGTCACTGGAATTTCTGCTCTTAAGTCTAGAGTGCCATAATGCTAATCTTTGATATATCTGTTGTAATCAGTTCTTTAATGGTGTACTAGCTATATGTTTTAAATACTGAATTTCCTAAGTGAGTACATTTATTTGTTTCAGGGATCTAATACCCATGTTTTTGTTTATTCATTTGTTTTGTTTTTTAGATTCCACATATGAGTGAGATTGTATGGTAGAAGTCTGAGGCTTTCTATTTCTAATACCCATGTTTCTGAATGTTTCCTCTAGTTGTGGAGACCTTATAATTGTCTTACAGATTCTAACACTTAAAGCTGCTGTTTTCTTCAGTTGTTAGCAGTGAACACCCTGACTCTCTATTACCAGTTCATTTTACGAAGTCTATTACTGTAATAGCAATGCCTTCATTGCTTTTTTAAAAAAAATTTTATAAGATATATTCATTTATTTGAGAGAGAGAGGGAGACTATGGAGGGGAGGGGCAGATGAGAGGGAGAGAGAGACAATCTCAATCAGACTGTTCGCTGAGCACAGAGCCTGACTTGGGACTCGATCTCACAACCCAAGAGGCCATGACCTGAGCTGAAACCAAGTCAGATGCTTAACGAACTGAGCCACCTAGACACCCCTGCCTTTAATTGCTTTTGAGTCATAAACTATAGTGGTAATGTATTTTAATCTAAAATATCAAGGGAATAATGCTATTTCAGTCATCTATTGCCATGTAACAAACTACTCTGAGACTTCGTGGCTTAAAACAACAATGATTTTGGGCGCCTGGGTGGCTCAGTGGGTTAAAGCCTCTGCCTTTGGCTCAGGTCATGATCTCAGGGTCGTGGGATCGAGGCCCGCATCGGGCTCTCTGCTCAGCAGGGAGCCTGCTTCCTCCTCTCTCTCTACCTGCCTCTCTGCCTACTTGTGATCTCTCTCTCTGTGTCAAATAAAAACAAAAATCTTTTAAAAAAAAAACAATGATTTATCATTTCTTATGTTCTGTGCATTGGATAGAGAGTTCTGCTGGTTTCACTTGGGCTCACTCATGAGGTTGCATTCAGCTGAAGGGGTCACAGGCCCAGTCTTGAAGGTCACACAGAGAGCTACTTCCACCATGTTCCTTGGTCAAAACAAGTCACAGGGTCATCATGATTCAAGAGATAGGGAAATAAATTCCATCTTCCAATGGGAGGAACAGAAAAGTCATAATGCCAAAGGATATAGAAGGAATTATCATAGCCATCTTTGTAGTCTTTATCACAGACCCAGACTCTACCTCTGATCATCTCCATGGCCACCGATTTATTATTTTTGCTTTGTTTGAATTAGGACTGCACTTATAGGATGAAAATTTTTATATATTTTCTATGATCCTTGCAATATTGTGATTTATAAGAAATATATATTTGGTCTTCATCTGTAGTTCTTGGCTTACAGCCCCCCAAATCCTTGGAATTTCCTAAGTATTAAAAGGGATAAAAGTGTCTTTTGTTATGTTGAGGAGGTAACTTTTGGACCCCACCTAACCATGGGAGTTGATAGCCAGGGAAACCAATCCTGTGATTAGAGGGTTGGAAAGTTCAGTCCCACCCCTCCCCCTACCCAACCTCCAGGGATGGGGGAAGGGCTTGAGATCGAATCAGCCTATGGCCAATGACTTACTCAATCATGACTATTAATGAAGCTTCCATAAAAAACTCAAGAAAGCACCTTACTGGTCCTTTTCTGGAGAGCTCCCATGCTTGGGGGAACCAGAACACTTCCGTGTACCATCAAGCTGGGCCCCGGGCTCCACAAAGATAGATGCACTCTTGTTTGTGACCTTGCCCTATGTATCTCTTCATCTAACAGTTGATTTGTATCTTTTGTCATGTCCTTTAATAAACTGGAAAAAATAAATGTTTCCCTGAATTCTGTGAGTCCCTCTAACAAATTAATCTGACCTAAGGAGGAGGTCACTGGAACCTCTAATCAGTAGCCGGTTGGTTGAGAAGCACAGGTAACAGCCTGGGGCTTGCAACTGGCATCTGAAGTGGGGAGTGAAGGGCAGTCTTTCAGGACAACCCTTAACCTATAGAATCTGATACTATCTCTGGATAGATAGTGTCAGAAAGGAGTTGAATTCTTAGATGCCCTGCTGGTGTCTGAGAATTGCTTGATGTTGGCAGGGTGGGGCATTGGAATTGAATCTAGGAACCCTAAAAGAATGTCCTTCTCTGTTAGAGGCAGCATCAAATTACTGTCTTCTTGGTGACTAAGACTCAGAATCTTAGCTATTTAACTCACACTTTAAGCTTTTTAGCTTTTTGTCTCTAATATGGATACACTGAAGAGAGGGCAATTTTTAAACACTTTTTTGAGGAGGCAGAAATGAATCTTATAAGCAGGTGAATAAGGTAAGTTTTTATCTAGTTGGATTCTTTGTTGCTAGGATCTGGGAAGATTGATCATCTTAGAGGAGTTGTAGCAAATGGCTCCTATCTTTGCAGGCACTATTTATGATCGTACTGTGAAAAGTAAGACGCTCTACAAATATACCTAATTTTCTTAAATACCAATGTTTAGTGGTTTCATAAACATTGAAGTGAGAGCCTAAGAGGGGAACTAATTTTTAAAAAAAGTATTTTGTCGCTCTAAATAATGGTTATGCAAAGTAGATTAGATATGACATGAACTGACCCCTGCTTATCTTTCCAACTTCATCTTTCGGTATTCCTGACCTTTAAATATATGTTGCAACCACACTGGAGTGCTAGTAATTCCTCTGATCTTTCAGCTTCTGGAAACTTGCTCCTTCCCCTATGTAAGATTTCCCTTACCACCATCAGCACCACCACCACCATGCCCTCTGCCTGACTAATTTCTACTCTTTCTCGGAAGTTCAATTCAGAAACCCCCATCTCTGGAGACATTTGCTCACTGTGAATTAGATCCCGTGTTATGCATTCGTACAGGTATTTCCTCTCCTCCTCTGTTTGGAGGGCAGGGACTGTGTCTTGATGATAGTTGTTGATTGCCTTTTCCCTTATCTGCTCTCTCCTCATTAGAATCTCCAGCGGAATACAGATGCCTAGAACAAAGACATTTCCCAGCCTATGTGCTGCTATTTGTTCATGTTGCTAGGTTCTGACAAATGTGATGTTAAGTGAGGATGGCATGTATAGCAGTTTCTGGAAATTTTTTTTTTTAAGTAGCTATCATACTCTTTATGCCTCATCCTTCCTTGATCCTGTCTTTAAAATATAGATGTGATGGCTAGAGCAACATCTTAGAAACAAGGATGAGGCTCATTCTTAGGGATGCCATAGTAGAAAACTGGAAGCTTTCCACTAAGTTCCAGGAGTATGGAGTGCCCTTACCGACCTCTACATCTAGATTTTTACATGAAAGAGAAATAAATTTCTGTCTTGCTTAAGCCACTATTTTTTGTGTCTCTGTTAGAATTGTTCCTAATCCTAATTCATTTTTAGCTTTCTTTTTTTTTTAATTTCTAGAGTCTGGCAAAGTGCCTAGAACATGGTAGGAAGTCAAGAAATGTTTATTAAGCCAAGTAGTTATTAACTGCATTGGGGGTACATTATGTAAATTGAGTTAGCAAAATCACAAATATTTTAGAACTCACGTATCTTCCCAAGGCCTCAGAAAACAAAATACTGCATTCTCTGGGAAGTGGAAGATGGTAGTTATGGGAATAGAAGGCTAGTGGCATTAAGGTAAGGGATAAGAATGAAACAATAGTTGGAATTAGTTATCAAAGCTAGGTATGGCCTACCAAGTAATAAGCAGACCATTCTATGCCTCTGGAGAAATGAATTAGTTTTGCTGGCATGGTGCTTGCTTGTTGGCTGGCATGTTTAATTTAATTTTTAATTAAATTAAATTTTTAAAAATTATTTTATTTAAAAATAAAATAAATAAAATTTTAAATAAAGAGTAATAAATTAATCTTGTCCTAGACTTACAGAATAAAATAAACTTAGTGTTCTTACTGCTGAGAGACCAGGCACTATGGTATTGAGATCACCAAATACAGTACAGTACTCTTAGGCATGGCTAAGATGGTCAGATGACTGGACCTCCTAACACCACACCCCTAAAGAGAGGAGACAGGGGACAGGAATCAACACTTTCCCATGGTGTCCCCTCCTATAAGAAAAAAAATCCATATCTGGGGGCAGAAACAAGAAAGCTCAGGAGTGTCTGGCTCCAGTGGTGATGGTAGTGACGGCATGTATGCACTTGTGTGGGAGTGTGTTGATATGCATTAGGCTGTTAACAAAAATTCCTGAAGTTCTAACTTGACCCTCCTTTTAATCTAGTTCTAGATGTTGCAAGCACATTTGGACAGGCATATTCTTGTGACCACATAGGAAGCAAGTTTATAAAAAAATGTTCAGGATTTATTAAGGTGTTATTGTATTTCTTTAAAAAATAGAGTGTCGGGGCGCCTGGGTGGCTCAGTGAGTTAAAGCCTCTGCCTTCGGCTCGGGTCATGATCTCAGGGTCCTGGGATCAAGCCCCGCATCAGGCTTTCTGCTCGGCAGGGAGCCTGCTTCCTCCTCTCTCTCTGCCTGCCTCTCTGCCTACTTATAATCTCCATCTCTGTCAAATAAATAAATAAAATCTTTAAAAATAATAATAAAATAAAAAATAGAGTGTCAAAAAGAACCACTGTATCAATGGATGAGCGGATAAATTATGGTGTGTGTGTGTATATGTATACATATATATAATATTAATCAGCCATAATGAGGAATGAAATATCGACACATGCTGTATCATGAGTTATATGCCAGACACAAAGTTCATATGTATGATTTCATTTATATGAAATACTAGAATCTGTAAATCCATAGAGACAGAAAACAGGTTAGTGGTTGTCAGGAACTGGGAATGGAAGAAATGGGTAGTAAGTATTCAATGGGTACTAGGTCCCCTTATGTGGTGATTAAAATGTTTTTTGAACTATATGCCCTTGACTTGTTCACTTTTCATTGTTCACATGTTATATGAATTTCACTTCAATTAAAAAAAAGAAACAGCCATATTTTGTGAATTAAAAACAAACTAGTACAAGGGAAAAAAACATGGAAAGTATTTTAACAGGTCCTGTGTCTAGTTGGTAGAATTATGGACAAGTTTAGTTTTAATCTTCTTGGATATTTGTTTCCAATTTTTCCACAATGAACATGTATACATTGCTTTTATATTAAGAAAACATATACATAATGTTTTTAAATTTTTAAACAAAGGGTGGCCTTTCAAGTCTACAAAGAGGTTAAATTAAGAAACTAGGAAACCATGTTCATGATTAATATGTAATCTATGTCAGTTTTCCTATTGCAGAATTAGATTTTATATGAGAATGTAAGAGATTGGTGGAATATATTTTACTGATTTTAAAATCTAATCATTTGCAGGTGCCTCCTTAGCGCAGTAGGCAGCGCGTCAGTCTCATAAAATCTAATCATTTCCACACACTTACATACAAAATTTCATGCATACAAAATATGAATGCAAATTCATACATGTTTCATACAAAATATGAATGCAAATGCCATGTCTAAATTTGTTTTAAAATTTCAGTGGGTTCTATATGCTGAATAAGTCTACACAGAGTATGTGTTGGGATCCCTGGGGGGGTGGGCAGTCAGAGCCTCCTGGGCCTTTGACCTTGGAGCTGGTGATGACTTCCATAGCCTTACAACAGTATCAGGAGGCTCACCTCTGAAATCTCACCATCTTTGAAAAGTGGTTGAGGAGCCAGTGTAGTTCTAAGGCTCATACTCTTAAACAGTGGGGACCAGAGACAGTTCCACCACATCTATAGTTGCTTTTGCCTGTTGATTTTTCTTAGCTCACTCCTTTCCCCCCAAACACAACCACACATCAATTCAACTTTTTCTTCAAACCCAGCTTAAAAATGACCTCCTGGGTAAAAAATCTTCCCTCCCCAGTGATATCAAATAAACTGATCCCACCTTATGATTCCACAAATCTTTGTGCCTCCGTGATAGGATTTATCACATTATTTCTATTACACAATACTTTTTGAAAAGTTAAAAAGCACTACTTCTATGCAAATATAAAATGAAATTGTGCCAAGGAGTTTATTTAATTCATTAATGAGGAAACCAGTAAAATGTTAAAACTAGTCCAAATGAGAATATGACTTACAGATTTATAGTCTCTATCTAACAAAGCTTATTTGCATTGCTATGACCATGAATTCTTTGTATGCTATCCATACTCCAAAATTTAACTTCTACTCTCACAATTTTAAAATAGCTCAGGGTGCCTGGCCAGCAGTTGGTTGAGCAAGTGACTCTTGATCTCCAGGTTGTAAGTTTGAGCCCCACATTGGGTGTAGAGATTACTTAAAAATAAAATCTTTAAGGGCGCCTGGGTGGCTCAGTGGGTTAAAGCCTCTGCTTTCAGCTCAGGTCATGATCTCAGGGTCCTGGGATCGAGGCCCGCATCGGGCTCCCTGCTCAGTGGGGAGCCTGCTTCCCCCTCTCTCTCTGCCTGCCTCTCTGCTTCCTTGTGATCTCTCTCCCTCTGTGAAATAAATAAATAAAATCTTTAAAAAAAATAAAAAATAAAAAAAATAAAATCTTTAAAAAATTAGCCTCATCAATAGCAAATCAATCAAATAGAACCAGATAATCCTTAAAGTTCCCTCAGGCAATGCCCAGTACTTCACTGAAAGGACACCCAATAATTTCTTTTGCCCATTTCCAAATGTTACATAATATTTCCTGATGCTTTATAGCTTGGATATCTATTTCTGCTAGAATATGATGAGCTCAAAGCCACATCTTCAGAAACTGGTTTAATACTGAGCTCCTTCAGGGGAACCTGGCTGGTTCAGTTGGTAGATCGTGAGACTCTTGATCTCAGGGTTGTGAGTTTGAGCCCCATGTTGGGTGTAGAGATTATATAAAAATAAAATCTTAAAAAAAGACAAAAACAAAAACTGAGCTCCTTCATGCCAGGCTACAAGCAAGACTCTAAGGATACAAACATACAAAGGTAGAAAAATAGCTTTTCTGATCACAGGGACATACTTAGTACATATTAAAGGTATATAAACAAATCATTTATGTACAATATATAAGAGCTGTGACTTAGGGAAATTAACCTGTGACACTCACATAATGGAATAGTGCGAGAATTGGGGGAGAGAGCACAATTAGGATTATTCTTAAGAAAAAGTGACCCCACACATATCCCAATGGCCAAACCCACTCATGACTTACTGAGAACGCAGTTCGACCACACACACACACACACACACACACACACACACACACACACACACACAGTTTTGAATGCCACTCACTATTGGTATGTCAGGAACAGGAAGACTAAATTATGCCAAAAAAGAAGAAGAGAAAATATCAATGATAGCTAATATTTACTGAGCGCATTTCCTTTCATGCTTGCAAGCACATAATTACCTACATACTTTTATAGATCCCTTTATATAAGTGAGGTTATATTGTTATGTCCTTAGACTTCCAGACTGATGTTCTGCACAATTAGCATTTGTCTACTTGAATTGCCTCCTTCTTCCCAAGCCTGCTCCCTGTCTGCCTCTCACCTAAAGGTTTCTTTACCTGCTACAGTATGACTGTGCTTCTGCACACCTATACTCTTTGTTCCAAACTGTCTGTGAGTGACTTTCACATTGATGTGAGTTGAGGACATGAAGAGTACCAGGTCCAAAGCTAGCAGGCCACACACTTTTTGTTTAGATAGACATGTGAACTGTAACTTTACTAACCATGTTTTCTAACACACATTGGATGTTTTTTTGTGGGTTTTTTTTTTCAGATTTTATTTATTTACCTGTCAGAATGAGGGAGAGAAAGCACAAGCAGGCAGAGCAGCAGGCAGAGGCAGAAAAAGAAACAGGCTCCCCCACAAAGCAAGGAGCCCAATGCGGGGCTCGATCTGAGGATCCTGGGATCATGACCCCAGCCGAAGGCAGCCACTCAACCAACTGAGCCACCCAGGCATCCCACATTGGATGGTTTTAAATTTTAAATAACAATGGCTACCTGTAGAGAGAACTCTAAGTTAAGAAAGTCATAATAAAATTCCCTAACACTCTTTCAGCTAAAGAACAAAATCACATTACTTTTATGAAACCAAAACATAATTATTAAAGTTTCAGCCATTGGCCTGTGGACAATAATTTCAGTGGGACACTTCCTACCCATTGTCAAGTCACAAAATCAAACCTGGCTTCAGATTCTCCCCACTTCACATTTCCAATAAGGTGCTTTTTTGTATTGTCAACCTCTCATAGCTTTGTACTTCTTGTTTATTTTAATTTTTGAGTGAGTTTTGGTAGTAGTTGATCACTGGCTTGCTTTAGAACCCTTTTCTTGCTCCTGTTTTTTAATAGTTTCTCTTAGAGTCTCGCTAAAACATTAGCAGGGGTTTATGAAATTAATTGTGAGTATAGGAGCAAAATAATGTTATTTTGAGATTATCTCATATGGAACTTGATGCTATTAATGTGATGGGATCCTGCCCGAACCCTAAGAGGAGCCAGTGTGGTGAGCACACCCTGGGATAATCAGGCCATTCTTGTAAAAAACTATCTATTCCTGTGGTACATAACCCTCCAGCTCAACCAGGGTCGTTTTAACCTTCGACTTCCTCCACCCACCCCCATCTCAAACATCTCAGCCAAATTGGAATTATGTGAAAGATGAGGGTCTAGGTGCCTGGATGGCTCAGTGGGTTAAAGCCTCTGCCTTCAGCTCAGGTCATAATCTCAGGGTCCTGGGATCAAGGCCTGCATTGGGCTCTCTGCTCCACAGGGAGCCTGCTTCCTCCTTTCTCTGCCTGCCTCTCTGCCTACTTATAATCTCTCTCTCTCTCTGTCAAATAAATAAATAAAATCTTAAAAAAAAAGAAAGAAAAAAGAGGGTCTAGGTAAGGGATTATTCTGGATTCTATCATCTAGTTCATTGGGTTCACAACATTGCTTTTCACCTTGTAGTTCACTGTTCTGGTTTCTTCCCAGCAAGAATCCGAGTCTGCTGAGAAGAAATTTACATACCTTATTCATTTATCAGGAACCACAAGATAATTTTGAAAGATTAAAAAAGGATCTGTCTACTACTCTACTCTAAAATGCTACCAATTCTAAGACTAACATTACTTTATAGACCAACAGAAAGAACAAAAACTGCCAATTAAACTATGCCATATTGCCTTCTCATTACCAGGGATATTTGTTTTAAATGTATTGAAAGTTCTCTTGATTTTTATCAAATTTAGCTCTCTTGGGCTATGCACACAAAGAAAAAAAGAGGAAAAGAAAGAAAGGAAGGAAGGAAGGAAGAAAGAAAGAAAGAAAGAAAGAAAGAAAGAAAGAAAGAAAGGAAAGAAGGACGGAAGGAAGGAAGGAAGAAAGAAAGAAAGAAAGGAAGGAAGGAAGGAAGGAAGGAAGGAAGGAAGGAAGGAGAGGGAGGGAGGGAAAGAGGGAGGGAAGGAGGAAGGAAGGAAGAAAGGAAGACAAACAAAGTAAATGGGTCAAAATTTCCTAAACTCACTCATATTCAGACTTCAACTCTACTGAATCACTTGTCAACTTGGAATTGTCAGTGTTAGGTCTTTCCCCACCATATCATTCTCTGAACAATCAAAAGCATTAATGCGCAGAATTCCTAAAGAATGTTTCATTATTGTCTCTGGGATTTTCTCCAAGCTTCTGACACCCGTTCTAAAGAACCGACATACAGGCATAGGCAATGACAACTCTGTCATGATGGTTGCCCTAGCAACAGTGGCAAGAGGAAGCAAGAGAACATAGGGCTCTAGTTCCTTAATGTCTGTCCATTGACAGATGCTGTCCTACTTATAGAAAAGCAGCTGGAAATCCTGTTAAAATCCAACATGTGGCTCCTACTCCTAGAGATTCTGATTATTAAGCAAGCTGATGTGGGGTTCCCCTGAGGTTTCTAATGAACAAAATCCGAAGTGGGAAGCAATGTAGCACAAAGACTAGTGAAACATGCTAGGTTCAAATCCTAGATCTCCCACATGCTAATTATGGGATCTTCGGCACATCAACCATGCCATACCCTAGTGTTCTAATCTGTAAAATGGGGGTCATCGAAGCACCCATCTCGTCTTGTTGTGAGAATTAAATAAATTAACACATATAAAACATGTAGGACACCGCAGAGCACAAGATAAGTGCTATGTAAATATTTCAGATCAAATTTAATGATGATAGCAAAAATAATAACTATTATTAAATTTCACCTAACAAATTCACTTGTATCACTCAGGAGACACTATAAAACCTAGTGAGAGTACTGGTGAAAATCATCAAAAGACCACTTATTGAACATTTACTATGAACTAAGTGCTCAAGAAATGGCATCTCTTGTATTGTGTGTTTGGAAAATTCAACAGAAATTTATAATAAAGCTATAATCTGGTTTCTGCCTCCTAATTAAATCAGCAGAAAAGGTGTCCATGACACTGAGCCCTCTCAGGCAAACACTATATATCTTTTATAATGATAAACTTCACTTAATAAAGCATGTGATCAGAATGCACAATTCCAGTGTTCTTAAACAAGGGTCAATTCCCATTTCTGGATCCAGTGCTGCTCTAGGAAGGGACTTTATTTTTTGCTTTGGGTTTGGATTATTTTGTTTTTGCTCACTTCTATATTGTTTTATTTTCACTTCATCTGTGGTGTTTCCTTTATTTCTCTTAAATGTACCTCACAATCATCGAGGAATATCCCTTGATTCTAGTTTGCCATAGCTGGGTAAAAAAGCCTCCCTTCATTCTGCCTTGTTGTAATTTTATATGTGTCTTTTATTTATTCTCCATTCATTCAATAAACTTTATATGAGCTCCTCACTGGGAATTCAGTTAGCAGCTAAGGCTATACAAAGTCTCTGTACTTACTGAGTCTGGAGTCTATGGGCATCCTAAACTATATTATTACTGTCTATGCCCAACACTAAAATAAGCACTTAATAATGATTTTTGGCCGGGGCACCTGGGTGGCCCAGTCGGTTAAGCGACAAACTCTTGTTTTTGGCTCAGGTCATAATCTCATGGGTTGTGGGATCGAGCCCCACAACAGGCTCTACCCTCAGCACAGGGTCTGCTTGTCCCTCTTCCTCCCCCTCTGCTCCTCTGCTCCCTTGTGCGTGCTCTCTCTCTCTAATAAATAAATAAATAAATACAATCTAATTTTTGGCTGAAGCAAGAAAACTCCCCTTTGTTTTTCTCTAAAGATGTATAAATTGAGAAGTTCCTGCTAGTTCTTAAGTCACCCCTGTCTCAGGCTAACATCCAGATACTAATAAATGGGACTTCGATAACTCCAAGATCTATTACTACCTTAAACAAATGACTAATGATATCTTTATGCGTCACACTGCTAGTGTGTAATAAATACCAGAAATGGACATTTCCCCAACTCCACTTTTCTGATTCAACATTTAGACATTAAAGAACCAATGATCTTAAAAATAGGACTGGACCTGTTTCATTGATATAATGTGGTAGTAAAAACACAGGGTTTAAAATCAGGACTTAGGTTCAGATAGTGCCTCTGCCAGTTACTCGCTATGTAGCTTTAGGTGGGTTACTTCTCTGATCTTCAGTGTTTTCATCTGAATAATGAGAATAAAGCTAAACTTTTGCAAATGTGATTGTAAGGATTAAATAGAATAATACACATCCGTGTTTAAGCACACAATAGTTGCTCAATAAAAGTAACCATTTTACCTATTTACTAGCACTACTGCTGTAACATAGTTGGAAGGTTTTGAAGTCTTTTTTTCATAATATTAATATAAAAAGACATTTTGAACAGAAAAACAGTAGTTATATCTTCCTACCCCCACCTCTTGCCCCTCATCACCTTCTTATCCAGTACACTGCATGGTATTTCAAAGCCAGTTTTCAGGTAAGAAATCATTAAAGTCAGTCAAAGATAAAGTATGAATAAAAATGTAGATGACCATATAATCCAGCAATTCACTTCTCGGTATTTATCCAAAGAAAATGAGAACACTAACTTGAAAAGATTTATGCACCCCCATGTTCATTGCAGCATTATTTACAATAGTGAAGATATGGAAACAACCTAAGTGTCCAATGATGGATGAATAGATAAATTGTAATACACACACACACATACACACACACACACACACAGAAATATTATTCAGCCATAAAAAGAATGAAATCTTGCTTTTGCAACAATATGGAATGACCTCAAGAGCATTATGCCAAGTGAAATAAATCAGAGAAATACAAATACCTTGTGCTCTTTCTTGTATGTAAAATCTAAACACACACACACACACACACACACACACACACACACACACAAACACCAAGGTCATAGATATGGAGAACAGATTAGTGGTTGTTAGACTTGCAAATAACAGAGATCCAGAAGAGAGACTTTTCCATCTGGATTCAGTCAGAAAAGGATGTTGGAGAACTATAAAAATGAAAGCAAACAAATCACCACTGGTTATGTCAGACCAAAATGCAGGACAAATTCAAAATGGAATCTTCACATACATATTCTATTTTGAGACACTCTATGTCTTATAAATTACATTGTAGGTAAAGACCTATTTTAGCCTTACACAGTTACCTTATTTTTTTAAAAACCTAAACATTTCTTTCCACAGAAATCCTACCACTTTATTGTTAGGCATAAAATCTTCTAGTTAATTTTTGGAATGAAATATAGGTATTTTGCTTTTAGTATTGTTTTCCAAAGACTTCTGGGGAAGACTGCAGAGTTGGATGGTCCTAAACTGACCTCATCCCACAGATACAACTAGATAACATTCACATCAATGTAAATAGCCCAGAAAGTAACCCAAAGACTGGCAGAACAGACTCTCCACAGTTAAACAGAGGAGAGGCAGGGGGAATGGGAGAGGGACAAGCAGGCTTCCCACCCCGCAGGGCTCAATCCCAGGACCCTGGGATCATGATCTGAGCCAAAGGCAGATGCTTAACCGACTGAGCCACCCAGGTGCCCCTTCACTTTGCAAGTTCTTACGATCAGTGGGGCTTAACACTTGGAAATTTAAGAATCAGTGAGCTAGGTTCTGGGAGAGCCAGAGAGCAGTAGGAAATTGAGTCCCTACCCTTACGGAGCAGTTTGAAAAACACCTGAGGTATACAGGAAGGAGGCTTGTTTTCTAATCTCAGAGCATGTACTGAGGGACAGGACATTTGGAGAGATCTACTTTTTATAAGTGTGGTAAATTAAATTTTCTTGGGCTTAATAGTATTTTAACTTTCAGGACACCTGGGTGGTGCAGTCGGTTAAGTATCTGCCTTCAGCTTAGGTCATGATGCCAAGGGCCTGGAATCAAGTCCTGCATCGAGCTCCTTGCTCACTGGTGAGCCTGCTTCTCCCTCTACCTTCTGCTCCTCCTGCTTGTGTTCTCTCTCTCTGTTAAATAAATAAATAAAATCTTTATTTTAATGGTAATAGATACACAAGAAATAAAGTAAAGGTATCCAAGTATATGAATAAAGGAAGCCAACAAACCAGGAAAGAAGAGAGCAAGAGAAGAAAGTAACAGAGAAGACAACCATAAAACAAGTAACAAAATAGCAATAAGTACATATCAGTCAACACTTATTTTGAACGTCAATGGACTAAATGCTCAGATCAAAAGACATAGGATGATGGCATGGATAAAAAATCAAGATACCTCTATATGCTGCCTGCAAGAGACTCATTTCAGACCTAAAGACGTACGGAGATTGAAAATGAACATGTATCATGAAAATTGAAGTGAAAAGAAAGCCAGGGTAGCAATACTTACATCAAACAAAACTAACTTTGAAACAAAAATTCTAACAGAAGACAAAGAAGGACACTACATAATCATAAAGGGAACAATCCAACAAGAAGGTACGATGATTGCATATATTTAATGCACCCAACATGGAAGCACCCCAATACATAAAGCACCTTTCAACAAACATAAAAAATAATCAACAATAGTGCAATAATAGTAGGATACACTGATGGATGGATCATCTAAACAGAAACAACAAGGAACGGTGGCTTTGAATGACATATTAGACCAGGTGAATCTAACAGATACATTCAGAACATTCCATCCTAAAACAGCAGAATACACATCCTTTTCAAGTGCATGTGAAATGTTCTCCAGAATAGATCACAGGGTAGGCCACAAAACAAGTCTTAAAAAATTCTAAAAGACTGAGGTTATACCATACATCTTTTCTGACCATAGGACTATGAAACTAGACTTCAACCACAAGAAAAAAATCTGGAAAGAAATCAAATATATGGAGATTAAATAACACACCATTAAACAATGAATGTGTCAACCAAGAAATTAAAGAGGAAATAAAAAAATTCAAGGAGACAAATGCAAATGAAAACACAAATGTCCAAAATTTTTGGGATGTAGCAAAAGCTGTTCTAAGAGACAATTTTGTAGCAATACAGTCCTACCTCAAGAAGCAAGAAAAATCTCAAATAAATAAACTAACCTTACACCTAAGGGAGCTGGAAAAAGAAAAAACAGAACCCCAAACCAGTAGAAGGAAGGAAATAATAAAAGTTAGAGTAGAAATAAACAAAATAGAAATTAAATACAAAAAACAGACCAATGAAGGACCCCAGGGTGGCTCAGTCAGTTAAGCATCTGCCTTTGGCTCAGGTCATGAGCCCAGGGTCCTGGGATTGAGTCCTATACCAGGCTCCCTGTTCAGCAGGGAGTCTGCTTCTCCCTCTGTCTTTGCCTGCCACTCCCCCTGCTTGTGCTCTCTCTCTCTCTCTCCCTGTCAAATAAATAAAATAAAATAAAATAAAATAAAATATAATAAAACAAAATAAAGCAGACCAATGAAACCAGGAGCTGGTTCTTTGAAAGGATCAACAAAATTGATAAATATTTAGCCAGACTCATTTAAAAAAAAAAGAGTACTCAGATAAACAAACTTAAAAATTAAATAGAAATAACAACTCAAAATACAAAGGATTATAAGAATATATTATGAAAAACATAGTTTTTCATATAATGTCAACAATCAGAAAACCTAGAAAAAAATGGATAAATTCCTAGAAACATACAACTTACCAAAACTGAATCAAGAAGAAATAGGAAATTTGAACAGACCGATTACCAGCAATGAAACTGAATCAGTAATCAAAAAACTCCCAACAAACAAAAGGCCAAGACCAGATGGCTTTGCAGGTGAATTCTACTAAAATTTAAAGATGGTTAATACCTATTCTCAAACTATTCCAAAAAATAGAGGAAGGAAAGCTTCCAAATCCATTCTATGAGGCTAGCATTACCCTGATCCTAAAACCAGATGAAGACACTACCAAAAAGAGAGAGAGAGAGAGAGAGAGAGAGAGAGAGAGAGAGAACTATAGGCTAGTATCTCTGATGAACACAGATGCAAAAATGTTCGACAAAATATTAGCAAACTGAATCCAAGAATAATTTTTAAAAAATCATTCACCATGATCAAGTAGGATTTATTCCTGGGATGCAAGCATGGTTTAATATTTGCAAATCAGTCAATGTGATAAATCACATCAATATGAGAAAAGACAAAAGCCATATGATCATTTCAATAGATGCAGAAGAGGCATTTGGCAGAGTACAACATCCATTTATGATAAAAATTCTCAACAAAGTAGGTTTAGAAGGAAGTTGCCTTAATGTAATAAAGGCTATCTCTTTATTAACATCATATTCAAGGATATCTCTTTAACTAACATCATACTTGAGGACAAAAAACTAAGAGCTTTCCCCCTGATAAAAGGAAGAAAGAAGATAACTCTCACCACCATTCTCACCACTTTTATTTGATATAGTACTGGAAATCCTAGTCACAGAAATCAGACAAGAAAAAGGAATGAAATGTATCCAAATTGGTAAGGAGAAAGTAAAACTTTCACTATTTGCAGATAACATGACACTATATATATAAAACCCTAAAGGCTCCACCAAAGAACTACTAGAACTGATAAATGAGTTCAATAGGGTCACAGGATACAAAATCAGTATACAGAAATCTACTGCATTTCTATACACAAATAACAAAACAGCAAAAAGAGAAATTAAGAAAACAATCCCATCTACAATTGCATCAAAAAGAATAAAATACCTAGAAATAAACAAAAAGGTGAAAGACCTGTACTCTGAAAACTATAAAACACTGATGAAAGAAATTGAAGATGACATAAACAAATGGAAAGATATTCTGCGCTCATGGGTTAGGAGAACAAATATTATTAAAATGTTGATACTACCCAAAACCATCTACAGGTTCAATCCAATCCCTATCAAAATACCGACAACATTTTTCACAGAACAAATAATCCTGGAACAAATAACCCTAAAATGTGAATGGAACACAAAAGACCCCAAATAGCCAAAGCAATCCTGAAAAAGAAGAAAGCTGGAGGTATCAGAATCCCATATTTTAAGAGTGCACACTAGGACTCTCTACTTAGGTGATGTGTGTGCTCATGAATCTCTCTCTATATTAGGTGGCATAGGGGCCTAGGAACTAGAGCTCTACCTTATATAATTGCTCTACCTTATATGATAGGTGGTCAAGATAATGTACCTTATGTGAATAGGGTGGCCCCAAATACTACCTGATATGTTTGCAGAGTCCCAGGAGTGTCTACCTTAGGTGATTGGAGGTGTCAAGAAAACTCTGTTTGGGGGGCCAAGAAACCTTACCTTAGTGACTGTGTGGGCTTAGGCAATTCTCCCTTAGGTGTTATGAGGATTCAAGAAACACTACCTTAGAAATTTTAGCTCTAGAAACTCTATAGAAGTGATTGTAGGGGCCCAGAGAGATCTGTTTTAGATAATGTGGTGGCCCAGCTACCTCTAGTTTAGGTAACTGAGGGCCCAGGAGATTGAACCTTAGGTGATTTTGTGGAGCCAGGACACACTACTTTAGGAGAATGTTGGGGGCCCATAAAACTCTACCTTAGGTAATTCTGGAGAGCCAGGACATAATC
The DNA here is from genome assembly GCA_002007465.1 of Ailurus styani. NCBI lineage: Eukaryota > Metazoa > Chordata > Mammalia > Carnivora > Ailuridae > Ailurus > Ailurus styani. Next base: position 2,271,843 of record LNAC01000084.1, on the reverse strand, counting down.
AGCTTAGTTGATTAATTGTTGGGACCCAAGAAATTCACCTTAAATGTTGGGGGTCCAGGCAACTCCAGCTTTGGATATTTCATGGGAGGTGGGGGGAGAAAAGGGCAGAAAACTAGACCTTAACTGATTGCAGGTGCCCAGGAAACTTGACCTTAGGTCTTTGAAGGAGACAGGAAGTAAAGCTTAGAGATTTTTGCAACACTCCCCTCCCAAAATTCTACCTTTGGAAATATTGACAGTCCTGGAATTTCTACCTTAGGTGTCTGGAGGACCCAAGAATGTGTACCTTAGGCAATATGGGGAGCCCAGGGAACTCTCACTTAGGAGATAGTGGGGGCCAGTGCCCCTATGTTTACTGCAGCATTATTTACAATAGCCAAAATATGGAAGTAACCCAGTGTTCATCAATAGATGAATGGATAGAGAAGTTATGGTATATATACACAATGGAATATTACTCAGTCATAAAAAATGAGATCTTGCCATTTGTAACTACATGGATGGATCTAGAGAGTATAATTCTAAGTGAAAAAAGTCATCAGAGAAAGACAAATACAATATGATTTCATGCACCTGTGGAATTTAAGAACAAACAAACGAACAAAGAAAAAAAGAGACAAACTAACAGACTCTTAAATGTAGAGATCAAACTCATGGCTGCCATGGAGAGGTGGGTGAGGGGATGGATGAAATAGTTGATGGGATTAAAAAGTACACTTATCATGATGAGCACTGAGTAATGTATACAATTGTTGAATCACTGTCTTGTACACCTGAAACTAATATAATACTGTATGTTAATTATATTAGAATTAAAAAGAACAAATAACATTTTTAAAAGATTTTATTTATTTTAGAGAGAGAGTGGAGGGGACAAGGAAGAGCAGAGTGGATGGGAGTGGGAAGAAGAATCTGAAGCAGACTCCACACTGAGCATGGAGCCCCATGCAGGGCTCGATCCCACGACCAAGAGATCACGACCTGAGCTGAAACCAAGAGTTGGACACTTAAGCCACCCAGGCACCCCCCAAAAATAAAATTTTAAAAAATAAAAAATAAATATTATTTCACAAATGTAGATTTAGGAGATTATATAACAGACACAATCATCTTGTCCTTTTGCTGCATTTTAGTGCTTATGAAATGCAGAGGTAGGGACGCCTGGGTGGTTCATCTGCCCTCAGCTCAGGTCATGATCCCAGGTACCTGGGATCAAGTCCTTCACTGAGCTCCTTTCCTTGCTCAGTGGGGAGCCTGCTTCTCCCTCTGCCTGCTGCACCCCCTGCTTGTGCTTTCTCTCTCTCTCTGACAAATTAATAAATAAAATATTGTTTTAAAAAAAGAAATGAGGAGGTAGTTCAGTTTCCTTTTGTAGGGAAATGATGAAATTCAGGACTTGAGGTTTATATATAGGTCAGTAGTAATAAAATGTTGCTGCTTATAAGCATATCAAGTCACAGTGACCTAGTTTTTTTTTGTTTGGTTGTTGGGTTTTTTTGCTTATCTTTTTCATGATTCAAGGTTTTAAGTCATTTAAAAAAAAAAGACAGAAAGGCAGGAAGGTCCAAGACAGAGAGAGAGATTAAAATGGTAGGAAGGTCAGAATGATGTGGCCATGAGCCAATGAATGTGGGCAGCCTCTAGAAGGTGAAAAACTCAAGGAACAGATTCTCCCCTAGAACCTCCAGAAAGAACACAGTCTTTGATTTTAGCCCCACAAGAAGCATTTCAAAATTCAGGTCTTTTGAGCTTAAAAAAAATTAAGTTCTGAACAATTAAAGACAGCGATGTACCCCCAAAGCCTAGAGATAAGATTTCCTCTGAAAATGAAATTATAAAAGGGGCATGTAATAAGTAAGATCAACTACCTAGAGAGATCATTTACACTAAGCACTGAGGTCTATAGGTCTATCCCCCTCGAGATAATTTGGCTTCCCAATTATATGTAGAAGGAAAGAATATACTCAGGCAGTTATTTTTTTGTGATTACGTAAATAAGGGGTTTCCTGTGAATTGGTGAGTATGTGAGTTGATCTTTCTAAACTCAGTCACCAAGTTGGCATAAAGGTCAAATTTGTGGCCTATGAAGCACTCTACAGAGGTTCACGAGACACTGATTGCCCTGGAAACCAATTCATGAGTGGCTAGCTAGTATTCCCACTAATTATGATGATGATGATGATGGTGATGGTGATGGTGATGGTGATGGTGATGGTGATGGTGATGGTGGTGATGGTGATGATGATGATAGCTACTATGTGCCAGGTGCTGTGTTAAGTGCTTTATAAAAATCTCATCATCACTATGGCAATTCCCTTGTATAGATTAGGAAAATGGGTTTTAGAGAGGTTAAGTAACTTGCCTAAGGTGATGTATCTGTGAGCTAGGAGTCAAACCAGGTCTGTCTAACTTGGAAGCAAAAGTACCTGATTACTATTCTTGTTTGCTTCCCTGAAAAAAAAAGTTCTTTGGATGGTTAACGATCTTCTCTAGGACATTTCTGTCTAATTCATTAAAAAGCAAATACATTTTATGACTCAAACTTGCTTCTTAGTGAGAGGTGCCAAGAGGTTTAATGCAGGCAAATGTTATCTTAATTTTCTAAACAGAACAGTTGGATACCAAAAACTATACACTAATAAACCTGGAAAAGTCCTTAATGGATAATGAGACATATCTTGCAGCAGTTGTTTAAAGGAGTACATTTCTTAGGAGCCAGCAAGTGCTCACTGAGAATAAATCATGTCAGATTTACTTAATGTCTGTTTTCAATAACATAATTAATGCCACAGACAAATTTTATTTTCTTTCAGTGAGAAATTTGACAAAATCTTTACTGGATTATCACACCTAAATAAGGTCCCAGCTGCCTCTACAAAATGGCAGATCCCTTGGTAAATTCCCATCGCTGAAATTCTGACCTTCAGCCTAGCCAGCTCAGAAACTCAATCTCTTCCTGACTCCAAAATCCATAAGAAGCTAATAATTAAAACCAGATACTTGTTAAAATATTTACAGTATTATGTGGAAATATATTTACATAAAGAAAAAATCACATCTTCATTGTATAGCTTGGTGAATTTTTAAAAATGTATACACTTATGTAACCATTGATCAGATTAAGATAGTGATTATTTCCATAATTCCAGAAAATTTCCTCATTCGCCTTTCCAGTCAGTATCTCCACCTTCCAGAAGCAACCCCTGTTCTGATTTCCACCAGCATAGGTTAGTTTTACCTGTTCTCAAACTTTACATAAATGGGATTATACAGTATGTATAGTTCTTTTGTATATTCTTTTGTATCTGGGTTCTTGTTCACATTGTGCTTTTAAATTCATTTATACTGTTGCAAATACCAACAACTCATCATTTTTCTTACTGCTAAGCATTGCTCCACTGTATTAATACAACAGTTTATGTAATTTATTGATGAATATATCCTTTGCTGGAACATCAATGCCATATATTTTGTTGAAACACATGCCATTTTATTAATTTTCAGTGAGAAATGTAATAGGCTGGTGGCCCAGACAGTGGGGTCAATCTGACCAACCTATTTTCTCCCTGCCGGTTCATTACATGGGAAGCTGAATTTTTGGGAAGTGTCTGTGTGAGTCTGGAATCAAAGAGAACAAAGGGAGTTTGTTAGATGATTCAAATATCCAACCCTCAACAGAGTTGTTCTGTCAAGAAGCTTGACATGAGGCTGGTTGAGTAGGACTAACATTTTACCTCAGAGATTTTCCTTTGTTCCTACACAGCTGATTCCATACCCTTAACACTGACACATCCTCTCTTAAGACAATTCAATCTCAGGCATCTCCCTCTTGAAGAATATGCCTTGAATATCTCAGCTGTTGACTTTCAACTGAATTTTCTGAAGTCCCTCTTTCCTGCCACTCCCAGTTCTTGTGTGGGGGACTTCCCTGTCACCTTGGCCAAAAGGATCACCTACGGGTGTATGCCATAAGTGTGGGTCAGTGGTGCTCCAGCCACGTGTAGGAGTCCTGGGGAGCCAGTCCCCCTCTCTGCCTTACTCTGAAAGGTTGGAAGAAGATAAAAAGTGTCGCCAAATATGCAGATGGCCAGGATGACTGATGTGGGAAATAACAAAATCAAACGCAAAATGATTTAAACAGACTAAGGCACAGAACCAAACCAACGATATAAACATAGAGAATTAGACATAGGTTCAAAAATAAAAAAAAATCAACCACAACTATAGTTTTGGAGAAATCTGATTTGTCAAAATTTCCATTTGAATATCAAGTTTTGTAAAAACTGCAGTATTAACAGGAGTATTTTATTTTACTCCGCATTGATTCAGGCTGTATCAGGCAATACTTTTCAATTCTAGCTACCAAAATTTAAGAGAAATTCTAATTCTAATAAATAAATTCATAAAGAGATGACCAGCGAAGGGTTCTGAATCAAGTTCTAACGTGCATGGGGACTTTTTCCCACACCACCTAACTCTCTAGCAATTCTCTAACACCGGCTACGGCTACGTGTCCTACAAGTCGACTCAATTCTGACACTATCTGCCGGGAGATAATGGCAGATTCCAGAGGTTAAAGACTTGGTGGTAGGGCGCTGTGCCTCCCACCCCACTTCAGAGGCTAACTGCAACTCTTGGTGGTCCCCTGTGCTTCTGACTTAAAGGCTATTAATCAAAGTTTCCCACAAACCCCTCCTTGGATGCTGTTCATTTGCTCGAGCTGTTCACAGGACTCAGGAAAGGAGTTCGCTCAATAGAGTACCAATTAATTATAAAAGGATTGTAACTCAGGGACAGCCAGATGGAAGAGATGCATGGGGCAAGGTACGGGGGAAGGGTGCCGAGCTTCGGCGCCCTAAGCGCCACCACTCTTCCCAATCTCCACGTTTCACCAAACCAGAAGCTCTCTCAACTCCACCCTTCTGAGCTTTAGGGATGTTTCGCTGGCCATCAGCGTCAGATTCAAACTCTGTCCCAGAAGTCAGGGCGGGGTGGAACTGAAAGTTCCAGTCCTCTAATCACAGGACTGGCTCTCTTGGCAATCTGCCCCATCCTTAGGCTACGTCCAAAAGTTACCTCATTAACATCACAAAAGACACCTTTGGCCCTTTTTTTTCAGCTTATCAAAATGCTTTATTTTTAAAAAGTTTTTATTTAAATTCTGGTTAGTCAGCATACAGTATAATATTAGTTTTCTAAGTATTTGGTATTTTATTTATTATTATTATATTAAATATTATTTATTTTTATATTTATTAGGTATTCAGTATAGTGATTCAACACTTCCATACATCACCCACTGCTCATCACAGCAAGTGCCCTCCTTCATCCCCATCACCTATTTCATCCATACCCCTCTGGTAACCATCACTTTTTTCTCCATAGTCAAGAGTCTATTTCTGGGTTTGCTTCCCTTTCTTCTTTTTTCCCCCTTGCTCATTTGCTTTGTTTCTTAAATTCCATATATGAGTGAAATCATATGGTATTTGTCTTTCTCTCACTGACTTATTTCACTTAGCATTATACTCTCTAACTCCATCCACATCGCCGCAAATGGCAAGATTTTTATTCTTTTTTATCACTAATATTCCATTATATATACCACATCTTCTTTATCCACTCATCAGTCAATATATGCTTGGGCTATTTGCATAATTTGGCTATTGTAGGTAGTTATAACCATGGGTAACATGTATTCCTTTGAATTAATGTTTTTGCATTCTTTAGGTAAATACCTAGAAGTGCAACTGTTGGATCATAGCGTAGCTCTATTTTTAACTTTCTGAGTAACTTCCATACTGTTTTCCACAGTTGCTGCCCCAGTTTACATTCCCACCAACCATGCAGGAGGGCTCCCCTTTCCCCACATCCTCGCCTTGTATAGTTTCAGCCATTATGACAGGTGTGAAGTGATATCTCATTGTAGTTTTCAATTGCATTTCCCTGATAATGAGTGATGTTAAGCATCTTTTCATGTGCCTGTTAGCCATCTGTATGTCTTCTTTGGAGAAATGTTTGTTCATGTCTTCTGCTCATTTTTTTTTAAGTTTTTTATTTATTTATTTGACAGAGAGGTAGCACAAGTAGACAGAGTGGCAGGCAGAGGGAGAGAGAGAAGCGGGCTCTCCCGCTGAGCAGGAAGCCCGATGTGGGACTCGATCCCAGGACCCTGGGATCATGACCTGAGCCCAAGGCAGACACTTAACCGACTGAGCCAGCCAGGTGCCCCCTTCTGCTCATATCTTAATTAGATTATACATTTTAGGGGTGTTTTCTAAGTTCTTTATATATTTTGGATACTGTTTATCAAATATGTCATTTGCAAGTATCTTCTCCCATTCTGTAGGTTGCCTTTTAGTTTTGTTGATTGTTTCCTTCTCCGTGCAGAAGCTTTTTATATTGATGAAGTCTCAATAGTTTATTTTTGCTTTTGTTTCCTTTGCCTCCTTAGACATATCTAGAAAGAAGTTGCTATAGTCAATGTCAAAGAGGTTACTGACTGTGCTCTCCTCTAGGATTTTTATGGTTTTAAGTTTTATATTTAGGTCTTTCATCCATTTTGCATTTATTTTTGTATATGGTACAAGAAAGTGGCCCAGTTTCATTCTTTTGCGTGTTGTTGTTTACTTTTCCCAACACCATTTTTTGAAGAAATTTTTCCCATTGGATAGTCTTTCCTGCTTTGTGGAAGATTAATTGACCATAAGTTATGGGTTCATTTCTGGGTTTTCCATTCTGGTCCATTGATCTATGTGTTTATTTTTGTGCCAATACCATACGGTTTTGATCACCACAGCTTTGTAATATAACATGAAGTCCGGAATTATGATGCTTCCAGCTTTGTTTTTTTCAAATTCGCTTTGGCTATTTGGGATCTTTTGTAGCTCCATACAAATTTTAGGATTGGTTATTCTAGTTCTGTTCTGTGGAAAATGTTATAGGTATTTTAATAGGGATTGCATTTATTTTTTTTAAGATTTTATTTATTCATTTGACACAGAGAGAGAGATTACAAGTAGGCAGAGAGGCAGGCAGAGAGAGAGAGGAGAGAGGAGGAAGCAGGCTCCCTGCTGAGCAGAGAGCCCAATGCAGGCCTCGATCCCAGGACCCTGGGATCATGACCTGAGCCAAAGGCAGAGGCTTTAACCCACTGAGCCGCCCAGGTGCCCTAGGGATTGCATTTAATATGTAGATTGCTTTGGGTATCTCTATCGCTCTTATCACTTAAGAAATTCTGAAGAGTTTTTAAAGCTTTGGGCCAGGAACAAGAATGAAAACCAAATATATATTTCTTATTACAAATCACAATAACCCACCAGCACTAAATTTGACTCATTCGGCAAATATTCAAGAACTTACTTTGTGGCAGGCACTGTCATGCTGGTGAGAGTATGGCCATGAGGAAAAAGACGGAGGCTCTGCTTCATGGCGCCTACGCTCCAGAAGCAAGATAGAAAACAAGCAAATGAAAATACATGTTGGGTCCAGAGAAGTTGGATGATGAAAAATGAAGTGAGGCAAAGGAGAAGAGAGAGAAAAGAAGGCAATTTGAGGTACAGTGGCCAAAGGAGACCTCTCCAAAGAGTGACATTTGAACAGAGACCTGAGTGACACAAAGCCAGGGGTCAGCAAACTGGACTGTGGGCCAGATTTGACTGGCTGCTTGTTTTTGTACAGCTCAAAAGCTAAGAATGATTTTTTACTTTTTAAATGGCTTAAAATTTTTTGAAGGAAGAGTAATATTTCATGATGTGTGAAAATTATTTGCAATTCAAATTTCAGTGTTCAAAAATATTTATTGGAACACATCCACACCCATTCATTTATGTACGGTCTATGATTGCTTTTGTCACAGTAGAGTTGAATGGTTGCCACAGAGATGATATGGCCTGCAAAGCCTAAAATACTTCTTATTTGGCCCTTTATGGGAAATGTCGACCCCGGATATGAGAGGGCAAGTTCTGCCAATATCCAGGGGAGGAATGTTCTGGCAGAGACAATGGCAAGAGCAAAGGCCAGAACTATGGTTGGCTTGTGTCCAAAGAGCCGCACAGAAGGTGGTGTGGCTGGATGGGAGGGAGCAAAAGGGAGGCTGGTAGGAAATGGTAGAAAATGAGATCAGAATGACAGGCCAGATCTTCATGGGGTATGGATTTAAGTGAGATGGGAAGCCATTTAAGGGGTTTAAAAAGAGAATGACACGATCCGACAGCTGGCTGGATAACAGACTGGAGAGCGATGGTTCTTAGCCTAGAGCCCATGATTTTTTGTGGCCCATGGATAAGAAAACACATGCATCTGTATTGTCACCAAATTGTAGCTGCATTTTAACCCTATTCAGTTATGAATATAGCCAACAAAACACAGCACCTTCGTCACCAATAGAATTCACAAATGTTTTCATCATATCAGAGCTGTTGCAATTATCTTGAAATATCACTTAATAATATCACAGAGAAATCTTCAGTATGCATTTTACTCTATCTTATTTACTGCATTAATGAAGAACTTTGCATATATATTATTATATCACAAGTTTGGTTTCTTAGATATTTTAATAATGGTGTTTCAATATAATATGTTTCCTGGTTACACTGCGTTTTACTTCATTTAAAAACACGCTTCTGGATTCCATGTGCTTGCCTGACTGACAACGAGGCCCAGGGCCCCAGAAAGGCTAGGAATGGAAGAGAAGCATAAGAAGGATCAAGTTAGAGAAGACAGTATTGGGTGGGTGTAGGATAGCTATTTTAATCTCTCTGGCACATAGTAAGCACTGAACATATGTTAGTGACTATTGTTGTTATTAACATATTAGTGGATACTGTTATGGTCTTTTAGGTGTGTGTGATATATGCTACTATGTGACTTGCCTTTTTCCCTAAAAAATATATCACAAACATCATTCCTTGTCACTACATATTTTTAATATTACTTTAATGGTCAAAGAGTAGGTAATTTTATCTGGTATTACTGCGGTGGGCATCTTTGCAGTAGACACCTTTGCTGTAAGCATTTTGCCACATTTTTGCTGCATAACTAATTAGCCATAGGCAATTTTGCCATCAACGGTAAGATAACTGGTTGACAGTTTCATTTCATTTCTTCAGTGATGAATCAACCGCCTATGGCAGAGTTAATGTGTTGGAGCTAGTTATCAGTTTGGTTTCATTTCTCCATTAATAACATTCCCATTTCTATATTATATAAATCTTAGCTAGCCCTCATAATTAATTAATGGTCTATCTAAATGGTAGCCATCCCTCATAATAACCTGTAAAGTGATGAGTACACATGGTGGTCTTGAGATAGTGGATAGATAACAGCTATGTTTATTGATTTGATAGAAAATACCGGAACTGTGAAATAAGAGTATAAAGCCAGAGCATCAGAAAATGACAACATGGAAGTTACAATGGTTCAAAGGTTCAGTTACAAATGTGCTACAGTATTAGTATTTCTTCTAAGTTTCCCATAGAACTTTGGAACATCTATCAACGAACATGTGACAATATGCCAAGAACAAACAACAGTGTGGAAAGCGTCCACAATGCAATAATACAAAGCTTTTTTATTTTTCGTGATTTTATCTTTTATATTAAAATTGAATTATGACCAACTAGTTATGTGGCAAAAATGTTTGTGACAAAAATGCTTTCAGAAAAGATGACTTCAACAAAGTTGCTTGCTGTGAAAATACGTGGAACTGTTACTTGTAAAGATGTATCATTTATTCAATTAATCTTCAATCACTGGAAATTTACATTTTTGGCTTTTTGCTAAAAAACAAACAGGATAGGGGCGCCTGGATGGCTCAGTGGGTTGGGACTCTGCCTTTGGCTCAGGTCATGATCTCAGGGTCCTGGGATTGAGGCCCACATCGAGCTCTCTGCTCAGCAGGGAGCCTGCTGCCTCCTCTCCCTCTGCCTGCCTCTCTGCCTACTTGTGATCTCTCTCTATCTGTCAAATAAATAAATAAAAATCTTTAAATAAAAAATAAAACAGGGCGCCTGGGTGGCTCAGTGGGTTAAAGCCTCTGCTTTCGGCTCAGGTCATGATCTCAGGGTCCTGGGATCGAGGCCCACGTCAGGCTCTCTGCTCAGCAGGGAGCCTGCTTCCTCCTCTCCCTGCCTCTCTGCCTACTTGTAATCTCTCTCTCTGTGTCAGATAAATAAATAAAATCTTTAAAAAAAAATAAAAATAAAAAAATAAAACAAACAGGATAAACATCAGCATTAAATATTTGCAATATTGTTATATTTTTGTACATCTATGATTATTTCCTTAGAATAGATTCTAAAATTAGAGTCAGGACACATTACTCAGCCTACTAGGTGTACAAGTCAGTCTCTTGAAGATTTCCATTTCAGCTTCCCTCCTATTTGGGATTTCATCTTTCCACCTTGGCTCACACGTACATGAACAACTGTCTGAGTTAACCCTCCTAATTCAACCCAATTGCCCAAAGTTTCCTCAAATCCACTCACTCCCACATACTTTTTGTCTGGCCTATTCTGACTTCCATACAGAATGGAAACAGGAATCAAAACTAAATTCCTACCATCCACTTGGTGGCGGTATTTCCTAAATATTGGGTAGAATATCCAGGTGAAAATAAGTATCTTCTGTTGTTTCAAGAGTACTTTCCATGTAAACCCAATCCTATAAAGTGATGTCCAATGTCACCTGAATGGAAAGAGGTAGAATTGCTACAGCAAATACTAGGTCAGTACAGCTGCAAGGTAATTCTAGAAGTTTTCTTTGAGGGTTGCTTCAACAAATAGCTTGTTTTAAAACTTCATGTTAATTTTTCTCATTAAAAAACATCAGATTGCAGAAATTTTTTGAAATAGAGAAAAGAAATCACATTTATTTTTACTAACAGAGCCTGTTAACATGTTATTATATTTCTTTCTAGTCCTTTTTTCTCTAAGCATATTTTTATGTTGCAAACAAACTGTACATAAAATTGACTTTTACTTTCCTCCTAGCATTAATCACATTGAAAAATTAATATATTGAAATAAAGTATATAAAAATGTTAATAACACTTGTTTCCAGGAGAGGTGTTATGGGTTCTATTGGTATTTGCTTCTTTAAACAATTTTGTATTTTCTACTTTTAAAATCAGAAAAAAATATTAATCCAGAAATCCTATTTGGCTCCATTTGCATTCTATATAACCAACATTTCTACCTCTAAATGTATCTCCAACAGAAAAGCACATAAATGTGTTTCAAAAGGCAGGATCTAAATTGTTTATAGCAGTATTATTTCAGTCTCAGTTGATGACCTTGCTTCCTCTCCACTGAGAAAACTTAAGCAGTTACAAGAGAACTTTCACAAGCCATGTACCACCTCCCATCCCCCGGCCAGGGCACTGACATGCCCAACCTTCCCACTCTCCCTCCACGATCGATGGAGTGATCATGCCATGACCAGCCTGTCTGCTGTGCCCTAATTAGATCTTAACCCTTTCACTAATTCAAGAACATAGTGTCCAGCAATCAATTCTTTCCTCTCTGTCCTACAACAAAAATTATTTTTTTGCTTTCTACTGGATTATTCCCATCAATATACAAATAAATATGTGATATTTGTCCCATCTTAAAAGGATCTCTCTTAATCCCAATTCCCCCTCCAGCTCCTACTCCTCTTCTTCTGTCCTTTTACAAGAAAACTCAGTGGAAAGTATGCCTATACTCATTGTCTCCAACTTCTCTCCTCCTGTCGCCTGTCGAAGCTGTCCAGTCAGGTTTGATCCTAGCATTCAAACTGAGACTGTTCTCAAGGTCACCAAAGCCCTGCATGCTACTAACTCCTAAACTAGTTTCTCTGACCTCATCTTATTGGACCTATAAACATTTGTTTAAGTTGATCACACTCTCTCTTCCTTGGAATACTTTCTTCACTTGGTTCCCAGGACACCATTTGCTTGGCTTTCTTCCTATCCTTTTGGCTGTTCCTTCTGAATCTCCTTTTCTGGTTCTCCTTTATTTCACTTTTAACTGTTTGAAGGCCCCAGGGCTGAGCGGGGTCTCTTCTCATTTCAACCCACCCTCACTGAGATGATGATTTCATTTAGTTTCATGGCTTTAAATGCCATCCTTATCTAATTGACTTCCAAATTTACATCTCCAGCTGAGGCCTCTCCCCTGCACTCAAGACTCATATATCCAGCAGCTGGCTAGACACCTCCATTTGGATAATTACTAGGCATTTCAAGCTTAACATGTCTAAAACTGAGCTCCTGATAGCCACTCACCGCCACTAACACACACACACACACACACACACACACACACACACCTGTTTCCTTTGTGGTTTTCCCCAGTTCCACTAATGACAATTCCGTCCTTTCAGGTGCTTAAGTCATTTTGACATCTCTCTCACATGCCATATCTGGTTAATCATCACGTCCTGTCGGCTCTAGAATTTGATCATTTCCCATAACTTCCACTGCTTCCACACTGGTGCGGGCCACCATCAGCTCCCTGGTAGATTACTCAAATAGCTTCACTTCTCTTCCTCTTTCTATTCTTTCCCCACTTCCATCTATTTTCAAGGTAGCAACTGAAGCGACGCTTTTGTTTGAAAACAGATTCTCTCACTCCTCTGCTCAAAACTTTCTAATGTCTCTCCTTTGGGACAAAACCCCAACTCCTTGCTGTGACCTACAGGATCTTGTCTTTATTATCTCTGCCTTTCCTTCCCTTCTACTCCTCTCTCCCTTGCTCACTCTCCTGCAACCACACTGGCCTCTTTGCCATACTGAAACAGACCAGGTACAATCCTACCCCAGGACCTTTTCATGTACTCTTTCCTCTGGGACTATCCTCCCTCAATGAGGACTAGCTCCCTCATTTCTTTCTCAATCTTCACTCAAACTCACCTTCTCATCGAAGCCTGTCAGTCTCACCCCTACACATCATATCACTCTTCCTGCTTTCTTTCTTCTCTTAAGTCCCAGTTACTTTCTAACGATGTATATTTTGCTTATCTTTTATTTATTTTCTCTCTCTAGTTGAATGTAAGTTCCTTGAAGGCAGGATCTTTTTTGATTGTGTTCACTGTTTTGTTCACTGAGGCTTTGTTCCAAAGCAGAGAACATTAATGCACATGGTTTATGCTCAAAAAATACTAAGTTAACAAATGTATGAATTGGGCAGTGGGGAAAGGAGGGAGATGGATTGGACAAAGAGAATGAAAATGATCAGTAGGCTGTGGGGTGTGAGGATGGAGTCCACATATGACCCTCAGTGCCTCAGTGGACCCTTGGCTAACATCCTCTAAGAAACAGGAAGAATGAGGCTAGAAGGAGCTTGAGATGCTTGTGGGTCATTTAGGTGCAAGTAGGCGTCTGGAAATGAAGAAGTGGTCAGGGATGGAAATACAGAAGATAACCTTAAAGTCTAGAGATATAAATAAGATTCTATCATGTAATATAGTATCAGTAACCAATATATTATATATTTACCCATGTTTCCATTGTATGATCTTAATAAATATTTGGTGAATGAAGTGAGTTTCTATTGGGAGATTGCTTAGGGCTAATCCTATGTAGGTAGCTATCATTGTAAGCTTTCTAAGAATTTACCAAATGTAAACCTATCTTTGCTACTTTGTCTTCTTTAATGATGACATAAATGGTCATAATAAATATTTGAAGTATAAAGGACAGCTACAGAGACAGTAAAGCAAATTCCAGGCAGCCTCATAAAAACATACAGTACATAGAATTCAATATATCAACAAAAGTTTGCAAAATACCTTTAAACATTTCCTATGGAATTAATTTAAAGATAATGTCCACGAATACTATAGGTTAGATCTTAATTTTGTAATCTGAGTTTTAGTACCATCTCAGGCCTTCCTTGCATATGTGGACTGAGGGAAGGTAGCCTGGTATTTGTAGGTTCTAAGCCTCAAGAAAGCCCAAATCATCTCTTTCACTGCCTTGGACATACCCACCCCCAACTTCCTCACTTCTTGAATTGTTCCTGCCTCTTTACCTTAGCAACACTTCTCTACACTAGAACAGCTAATCACCATGACTAAGCTCCTTGAGGACAGGAAACACGTTTTGTTCACCACCATACACTCAGCACCAGCACATAGTAGGTGCTCAGTAAATATTCAGATATCCTATAGAGAGAGAAATTTTACCTGAAACGTAATTCAAGTTGTTACACAGTGTGGCAGATACTGTTGGTTGCCTTCTGGTGGCTATTCCTCCCCCAACTTCTTTGCTAACAACCCACATTGTTTTTAACTTCTGCTGTTCTGATAGTGAATATTTTTCGTCTAAACTGGTAGTTCACACCTTTAATTGCCCATTAGAATTACTTGAAGGGAGCTTTTTAAAAATAGAGATGCCTGGGGCCTACCCCCAAAGCATTTTTTTAGTTTGCTAAGATGGGACCTAGGCAATTTTCTAAAACTTCTTAATAAATTGAGATGCAATTCGCCTACTCATAAGATTCATTCTTTTAAATTGTACAGTTCAGTGTTTTCAGGATGTGCACATCATTTTGCAATCATCAACACTACCTAATTCCAGAACCTTATCATCACGCCTAAAGAAACCCTGTGTCCATTAGCAATCGCTCCCAGTACCCCCTTTTCCAAGTCCCTGCCAACCACTAACCTTTCTGCCTCTATGGATTTGCCTGTTCTGGACCTTTCATATCAATGGAATTATACAATATGTGGCCTTTTCATTCTTTTTTACTTAGCATAATATTTTCAAGGCTCATCTGTGTTTTTATGTCAGTACTTGATTCGTTTTTATGACCAAATAATACACTCTTTATAAGTCGCTATGTGCAGCCCGTATCTAAGGAGCCGGGTGTTATGCTCCCTCTCCTTGAAAGTAGAGTATCTGCATGGATCATACTGAATTCTTCTGCAAGAGAAATTTGTCTTGTTTCTCCCACTTATTTATTTTTTTTCCGATTAATTTCTTATACCAGTATGGACTCACAGATATTTATTTTATACTTCTGATTATAATCTAATGCTACTTTATTTTGGTGCTCAAATTGTTCCAGTTTTGACCAGTGGAGCTCTTTCAGTTGGCTTTTAAGGCCCTTTGGTGGACCCCACCAATGTAGATTTTTTTTGTTTGCTTCTTGGATTTAAACATTTTCTTACTTTCTAGTGCTAAAAAATGCTCCAGGCTTATCTCGTCTATTTCCTGCCCCCAGTTTAGAATCCCCTAGGCTGCCCAAGGAGCCCTGTTTGCTTTGACTGAAGAATGGCATTAGAAAGCCAGACCTGAGCATTAGGCATGCCCATCACTACCAGAGTATCATTGCTTCTACATCCTATATATGTCATCTTAAATGTCCTGGTAGTTTCTTTTTTAAAAACGGAAAACAAAGGAGTGCCTGGGTGGCTCAGTCGTTAAGCATCTGCCTTTGGGTCCGGTCATGATCCCAGCATCCTGGGATCGAGCCTGGGGCAGGCTCCGTCCCTGCTCAGCTGGGAAGCCTGCTTCTCCCTCTCCAGCTCCCCCCTGCTTGTGTTCCCTCTCTCTCTCTCTCTCTCTCTCTCTCTCTCTCTCTCTCTGTCAAATAAATAAATAAATAAATAATCTTTAAAAAATAATAACAAAAATAAAAAAGGAAAACAAAATAAGTGAAGTTGACTTTAATAATATATCTTATTCAACACAATATATCCAACAACTCATCAAAAACTGATTAACAGGGGCGCCTACGTGGCTCAGTGGGTTAAGCCTCTGCTTTTGGCTCAGGTCATGATCTCAGGGTCCTGGGCTGGAGCCCTGCATCGGGCTCTCAGCTCAGTGGAGAGCCTGTTGCTCCCCCACCCCCACCTCTGGCCTGCCTCTCTGCCTACTTGCGATCTCTCTCTCCCTGTCACATAAATAAATAAAAATCTAGAAAAAAAAAGATTAACAACATTTTTACATTATAATTTTTCATACAGAGACTTTGAGATCTAGTGTGTCTTCTACACTTACACCACATCTCAATTTGGACGAACCATATCCAAAGTGCTCAGTAGTCACATGTGGCTAGTGGCCACTGTATTGAATAGTGCAGGCCCCATAGTTCCAGCTTTTCTCATATGGTCTGTTATGCATTTTGATCTGCAAATACTCTACCACAGAGCTGTACCCTATCTAATTCATTTTGAATTAATTTTTTGTTTATGTGAGATAAGGGTTAAGATTTTATTTTGATACTCATATCCAGTTGTTTCTGGGCCATTTGTTAAAAAGAGTTTCATTTTTCTATTGAATTATCTTGGCACCTTGGGTCTTTTGCTAGATTCTCTATTCTATTCCACTGATATTTATCTATCCTTAAAGCAATATCACACTGTCTTGATTATATAACTTTACGGTAAGTCTCAAACTCAGGTGGTGTAAGAACTCCAACTTTGTTCTTTTCCAAGATGATTTTGGCTATTCAATTCCCTTGCATTTCCAAATAAATTTTCTCCTGCTGAGCTGGGAGGCTGATGCAGGGTTTGATTCCAGGACCCCGGAATCATGACCCATGAGGAAGGCAGATGCTTAACTGACTGAGCCACCCAGGCACCCCAACAGTACTGATTCTTCTAATTTATAAACATGCTCTTCCTCTCCACTTACTTGGACTTTCTGTAATATACCACAGTTTCAGCAGAGTGGTCTTGTACATTTCATTAGCTATATTCTGAGATATTTGCTGTTTTTTGATTCTCTTATAAATTGTATTTCATTTTTTCATTTTAAGAACAAAACTGAAGGCATCATGCTCCCTATTGTCAAACTATGTTACAAAGTTACAGTTTTCAAAATAGTATGATATTGGCATAAAAACAGATACATATATTGATGGAACAGAACAGAAACCTAGAAATAAACCTACGAATATATGGTCAATTACTTTATGACAAAGGAGGCAAGAATATAGATTAGGGAAAGGACAGTCTCTACTGTAAATGTGTTGGGAAAGCTGGACAGCCACAAGCAAAAGAATGAAACAAGATCATTATCTCACACCACACACACAAATTAACTCAAAATAGGTGAAATCTTTGAAAGTAAGACTTGAAAACATAAAAATCCTAGAAGGAAACATGGAAGCAAGTTTCTTGATATCAGTCTTTATAATGATTTCTTTCATTTGACACTAACACAAAGGAAATTAAAGCAAAAATAAATAAACAGAGCTACATCAAACTAAAAAGATTCTGCAGAGCAGTGGAAACCATCAACAAAATGAAAAGGCAACCCACTGAATGGGAGAAAATAGCTGATAAAGAATTAATATCCAAAAAATATAAAGAACTCATAAAACTCAACAGCAAAAAACACAACCTGATTCGGGGCTCCTGGGTGGCTCAGTCATTAAGCGTCTGCCTTCGGCTCAGGTCATGGTCCCAGGATCCGGGATCAAGCCCCATATCGAGTCCCATACCGAGCCCCATATTGAGTCCCGTGTGAAGCCTCACATTGGACTCCCCGCTCTGCTGGAAGCCTGCTTCTCCCTCTCCCACTCCCATTGCTTGTGTTCCCTCCCTCCCTGAGTCTCTCTCTCACTGTCAAATAAATAAATAAAATCTTAAAAAAAACAAAAAAGATGCTCTCATTATAAAGGTCTTTGTTTTTAAAATTTGTTTGTTCATGTAAGTAATCTCTACATCCAAACTGGGGCTCAAACTCACAACCCTGAAATCAAGAGTCGCATGCTCTTCTGACTGAGCCAACCAAGCGCCCCTAGATTATAAGAGTCCTAATAGACATAGTAAACAAATGGGTTGAGCAAACCAACCTTAAAAGACACACTGGGAACAACTGGGGAAAATTTAAATATGGACGGGGTATGAGATCAGTGTTGCTTCAAGTGTAGTGAAGAAGTTTTTTCACCCAATTTATTGGCAACCACTACATTTTAAAAATAAAATAAAATGTAATTACTAGAAAAATAAAGTACAGCTGATCCTTGAACAATAGAACTTTGAACTATGTGGGTCCTTTTATTTATTTTGTTATTTTTTTAAGATTTTATTTATTTATATGACACAGAGAGATTACAAGTAGGCAAAGAGGCAGGCAGAGAGAGGGGAGGAAGCAGGCTCCCTGCTGAGCAGAGAGTCCGATGCAGGACTCGATCCCAGGACCCCAAGATCATGACCTGAACCGAAGGCAGAGGCTTTAATCCACTGAGCCACCCAGGCGCCCTGTGGGTCCTTTTATAAGCACCGTATCATGAGTATGGGTTACTACAGAGTTACAGTAAGATACACACATGGGTAAGATCTGTTGTTTTTTTTTTTTTTTAAAGATTTTATTTATTCATTTGACACAGAGAGAGAGATTACAAGTAGGCAGAGAGGCAGGCAGAGAGAGAGGAGAGAGGAGGAAGCAGGCTCCCTGCTGAGCAGAGAGCCCGATGTGGGCCTCGATCCCAGGACCCTGGGATCATGACCTGAGCCGAAGGCAGCGGCTTTAACCCACTGAGCCACCCAGGCGCCCTAATGCAGATTTTTTTAAGTGAGTGAAATTTTATGTGAAATTTTCTGTGAGTGAATTTTTATGACTTTCTTAAAAACAGTTTCTTTTGTTTGGCTTTATTATAAGAATATAGTATCTAATATATATAACATACAAAATATGTGTTCATCAACACGTGAGGCTTCTAGTCAACATTAGGCCATCAAGTTGTTCAGGAGTCAAAAGTTCTACATGGAGTTTTGACTGCACAGGGTGGGGGTTGGTTCCCCTACCCCTGCATTGTTCAAGGATCAACTGTAAAAGAAAGATGTACAACAAAGTCTATGATTGTTAATTATTAGAGTCATCAGATAAAAACTATCCTGTGAAATTGTTATGCTTACAAATGCTTACTTTTAATTTCTTTACTCATTTCTTCACAAACAAGTAATAGTTTACGAACTAGCAACACTTACTTTATGGGTCACATTTTTATGTAGCACTGTATTAGATGGTATTAAGGAATTATTGTTAATTATATTAGGTGTCATAATGATCCTGAGAATAGAAAAAAATTTCCATGATCTTGAAAAATACTGATTATACCCAAGCTATTGTAACAAGCAGCCACCACAACAGGTTTTAAACCTGCTTGATCAATAAATGGTAGTTCTTTTTTTTTTTTTAAGATTTTATTTATTGGGGCACCTGAGTGGCTCAGTCAGTTAAGTGTCTGCCTTCAACTCGGGTCGTGATCCTGGGGTCCTGGGATCGAGCCCCACATCAGGCTCCCTGCATTGGCTCCCCACTTGGCAGGGAGTCTGCCTCTCCCTCTGCTTGCTGCTCCCCCTGCTTGTGCACACTCTCTCTCTCTCTCTTGTTCTATTTCAAATAAATAAATAAAATCTTAAAAAAGAAAGATTTTATTTATTTATTTATTTGAGAGAGAGAGAGAGAGAGAGAGAGGGGACGCAGGGGGAGGAGCAGAGGGAGAGAGACAAGCAGATTCTGCACTGAGTGCAGAGACCAGTGGGGGGCTGGATTGATGACCCTGAGATCGTGACCTGAGCCAAAATCAAGAATCAGATGCTTAACCAACTGAGCCACCCAGGCATCGCAATAAGCGGTAGTTCTATAATCATAGTAACAAATAACTCCCAGAACTAGTTTAGTCCATTTAGTCAGTCAATGACCATTTACCTCAATCCAGTTTGTGATCTAATTATCTGCAACAGTCTTTTGCTTCTGAAAGTCAGTTAGTTGAGTTAGTCCAAGGAAGAGGTTTCCAAATGCCAACCAGTCAGCAACAGCCTCACTGGAGTAACTTCCACATCTCTGAAAACCCAATCCCTGCCTGGAAACATCCACCTATCTTTGAACTCCACACTCCTCTTAACCTTCCATAAGATCAGCAATCTGTTCTACCCAGATAGATTGCCCCTGCCCTACTGGGGCATACCATTTGTTTACTGAAGTAATAGATATAGCTTTGCATTTAAAATGTTGAGTAATGGTCTTATCCTTTGACAGCACATAAGAAAATGTCTTCATATTTCAGAGATGCTTACTGAAGTGCTTAGATATAAAATACAATGATGACTGTTGTTTGCTTTGATGCACTCTAGCAAAAAAAAAAAGGAAATATGGCAAAATGTTAATAGTTAAAACTAGATGGATGGGCATATCAGGATTCATTATTACTATTCTCCTCATATGTCTGTATGTATGAAAATTTTCATAATAGAAACACTTTTTGAAAGCCACCATATCTCCTTTTGGGGGAATAAAAATAGAACAAAAGGAAGAGAAAAAAAAAATAGCATTGCCCGGGGCGCCTACATGGCTCAGTTGGTTAAGCGTCTGCCTTTGGCTCAGGTCATGATCCCAGGGTCATTGGACAGAGCCCCACATTGGGCTCCCTGCTTAAACCTATCCTGCTTCTCCCTCTCCCTTCCACTCCTCCTGGTTGTACTCTTTCTCTCTGTTGAATAAATAAATTGAATCTTTGGGGGAAAAAAAAGCATTGTCCAGTACAATTTTTATATTTAATAAATAATCAGAGAAAATGAAATCAAACCACACGGTACCTCAAATGTGGAGATTTCCCTGTCTTCTTTATCCAGCCCTCCTTATGCTCTAAAGCCCTGAGGAACTCCCTCGTTCTTAGCAGATAACCCCAAGAAAACCATGGCCCTACAGAGGAAACTCCTTCAGCTTCTTTGATTTGTCTATCACATTTTTGTCTTTATCCTTGTTCCTTCACCTTCACCTCTTTTTTACTTATCTAACTTATTCCTGCCTTAGAGGAAAATAATGTACTTCTTCCTTTCCACAGCTAACTCTTTTGTGCAAACGATTCTATTCCTTCTAGTCCTCACTCTTGGGTTTCCTTGGCCTCCTTTATCAATTTAAAATTGTGCTTAAGGGGCACCTGGGTGGCTTAGTTTTTAAAGCGTCTGCTTTCAGCTCCGGTCATGATCCCAGGGTCCTGGGATGGAACCCTGGCATGGGGTTAACTGCTCAGTGGGAAGCCTGCTTCTCCCTCTTCCCCTGCTTATGTCCCTCTCTTGCTGTCTCTGTCTCTCTGTCAAATAAATGAAAGAGATCTTTAAAAAAAAAAAAATGTGCTTAAGACCAAGATTCTCTTTGGATAAATACCTAGTGTTGCAGTTGTTGGGTCATATAGTAACTCTATTTTTAACTTTTTGAAGAACCTCCATACTGTTTCCCAGAGGGGCTGCACCAGTTTGCATTCCCACCAACAGTGTAAGTGGGTTCCTCTTCCTCCACATCTGCATCCAAAGGATACAAAAATAGAGATTTGAAGGGACACACACATCCAATGTTTATAGCAACAATGTCCACAATAGCCAAAATATGGAAACAGCCTAGATGTCTATCAACTGGTGAATGGATAAAGATGTGGTATATATATACATAATGGAATGTTACACAGCCATCCAAAAAAATGAAATCTTGCCATTTGCAACAATGTGGATGGAACTAGAGGGTATAATGTTAACCGATGTAAGTCAATCAGAGAAAGATAATTATCATATGATTTCATTCATATGTGGAATTTAAGATACAAAACAGATGAACATAGGGGAAGGGAAGGAAAAATAAAATAAGATAAAAACAGAGAGGGAGGAAAACCATAAGAGACTCTTAACTACAGAAAACAGAGGCTTGCTGGAGGGGAAGTGTGTGGGAGGATGGGGTAATTGGGTGATGGGCATTAAGGAGGGCACTTGTTAGGATGAGCACTGGCTATTATGTGCAAGTGATGAATCACTAAATTCTAACCCTGAAACTAACACTACACTCTATGTTAACTAACTAGAATTTAAACAAAAGCTTGAAAGAAAAAAAAAGATGAAGGTTCCCAAACTTACTTGGTTTACAGGGCCCTAGTGTTTCAGTAACTTTTTCACAATGCCTCTGAAGAGTGAATAGTTCCATTTATTAAATAATTAGGTATAAATAACTTCATAAGTTTTCATTCTAACAACTTAGTAGTTCTTTGAAAACATAATAAACATATGTAAAAGAAAAATATTTTACTTAATTTTTAAGTATTTGCAATTAATCACTGATGAGATGTGTGCACCTATGGGCACTACACAATTTCCCAAACCTTGCAACTGGGCTGCATGCTACCATGGTTATTTCCTATTGTACAATGATTTTCATGTGGTACTTGGTTTTTATCACAGCTGTGCTGAAAACCCAGATTCCCAAGGATATGACATCACCGAATTGAATGTAGCTCAATTTAATTTTGGAATTGTTAACCATCTGGAGCTACTGGTTAGTGTGTTATCTGACAGAGGTATTGCTATATTTTCTTCAAAATTTAAAATATCCTGTGAGTTCTGTTGGGCACCTTGGTGCAAAGCTGGTGCTAACTAGTAGCTCAAGGTAGTTAACAGGGTTTGTCTCTTTTTAAATTAAGAACACTGTAAACCTTCCCATACCTTCAAAGATAAAATAGAAACTCCTCACTATGACCTACAAGGTCTTGAATAATCTGATCCCTGCCGACATCTTCAATCTCACCTCTTGGCACTTTCCCTATCGTTCACTTTGCTCCAGCCACATGGGCCTCCTTTCTCTTTCTCAAGCTCACCAAGCTCCTTCCCACCTCAGGGAGTAATCTTCCATTTACAGTTTTACACTTCTGATGCCTAGAAGAATTTTCCGCATACAAACTCTGGCTCAGTTGGGTTCTTTTTTTTTTTTTTTTTTTTTTTTTTTTACTTTCAAACTTTCTGTCTTTACCTAAAGTATGTACTTGGGAGAAGTGAATTTTTGGGTTGGTTTTTTTTTTTTTCCCCCAGTCTGATCATCTTTGTTTTCTATTGGAGTACATAGTCTGTTTGCATCCTCTTCCGGTTGTTCTCTCTGCAGCAGCATTGGTCATTCCCCAGTGACTCCATCACACCCTTGACTTTGTTTTTCAACCACCATCAACATACTTTGGTGCCATAAGCTTAAGACATGTTCATAATGTGGTGGAACCTCTAGCTCTGCACTTTCATTCCAGGACATGAGTTGGTACAGCTGGTAGGACGTGTGTTCTTGAAATCCATTCCTATAC
Source organism: Ailurus styani (assembly GCA_002007465.1). NCBI lineage: Eukaryota > Metazoa > Chordata > Mammalia > Carnivora > Ailuridae > Ailurus > Ailurus styani. The sequence goes on along the minus strand of LNAC01000084.1, from coordinate 2,248,795 downwards.
CCAGCAGACTAGCAATAACTTTACCAGACATGATTATGAAGCACTTAAATGATATTATGAACTAAACCCAATGTATCCCCAACTCAACTTCCCTTTATTGGACTTCCAGAAATGGCAATAGCTATTCATCCAACATTTAACGCAGGGAAGTTTGGTGGGAGGTTGGAGTACAAAGACAAAGGTGTACCAATTGTGTTTAAAACTTCTTCAAATTTTACAAAAGCTTATGGCTATGTGAACAATAGCTAGGACTTTTTCTGGGCATTTGGAATGGGCTTGTACAAATAGATTTCATTAGCTTCACTGTAAATCTGTCTTTGAATGTAGCAAACAATGGCTTAACCAGAAGTAGGATAAAATAGCCATTTGTGTATGATTTGCCTCTGCCCCTGTTGAGAAAATCTGACTGTGTACCTCTGTTTCCTAGATCATCTGAATAATAAGAAATTCCAGAAATGAGACAGAGATCTCTGAGTGGATAAGACAAGATAGGCAATTGGACTGTGGAATGCTAGATCAACATGTCAGGAAATTCAGAGCTAGTTCCTTTTTTCCTACTGTTATCTGTTGACTTTTGCTGGAATTTCAAGGATACAATGCTTCTAACTCTTTGTTTTTTTAATATTTCATTTATTTGACAGAGAGAGAGAGCACAAGTAGGCAGAGCGACAGACAGGCAGAGGGAGAAGGAGAAGCAGACTCTCCACCAAGCAGGGAGTCCAATGCGGGGCTCAATTCCAGGAACCTGGGATCATGACCTGAGCTGAAGGCAGATGCTTAACCGACTGAGCTACCCAGGTGCCCCTCTAACTTTTATATATGGATAAAATTGCCATATTTTATGATCACAGCATAGGGATCATAATATGATAAAGGACTTTTCCTGGTTTTTAAATTTATTTGCATGAAAAGTTTTACCTAGGTATAGCTACTAAATATTTAGCTATATATATTTTCAATTCCCTTTATTTAAAAAGGGATAATGTTTTATAAAATTCAATACAAATATTTGGGTTGTCATTTTATATGTGTTTATTATAATATATATGTGTTTATAATATATGTGTCAACTTCTATATGTAGAAGTTGATAGCACCTGCAGCTTAATATAGAACTCAGAATTGCTAAAAATTGGACACTTGGGTGGCTCAGTCAATTAAGCGGCTGCCTTTGGCTCTGGTCATGATCCTGGGGTCCTAGGATCCAGTCCCGCATCGGACTCCCTGCTCAGCGGAGAGCCTGCTTCTCCCTCTCCCTCTGCCTGCCAGTCTGCTTATTTGTGCTCTCTAGCTCTCTGTCAAATAAATAAATAAAATCTTAAACAAAAAAGAATTGCTAAAAATTATTTATATTCCTTAATTTATTCAAACATCTCTTGGAAAACTCTTTGGATAATTCTTTTTGGTTATCATTACAGATTTTACAATTTCCTGGTTCTAAAAGTTTATATAATGAAAATTTTCATATGGAGAAGATAGGAACTAGTAAAATGGACCCCTATATACACACCCAGATTTGACAATAGTCAACATTTTGCCATATAGGCTTTGTCTATATTTTTTCTGATTTCTTATTTTTTAATTTATTTCTTAAGATTATATTTTTTCAAGTCATCTCTACACCAATGTAGGGCTTGAACTCACAACCCCAAGAACAAGAATCATGCACTACATGAACTGAGCCAGCCAGGCGCCCCCTGATTTTTTAAAAGTAGATTGCAGATATTATGACATTTCCCTCAGTGGAGATCTCTAATAATTAAGGGTATATAACCATAATCCCTAACAAAATTAACAATATTCCTTTTACCATAAAATACTGATTCCATATCTAAAATTTCCAATTGTATTAAAAATCTCCTTTCTGTTTGATTTGCTGAAAATAGCATCTACTCAAGGCACACACATTCCATTTGTTACATCTCTTAAGTCTTGTGAAATCTGGAACTGTTTCCATCCACACTTTTCCTTCCATGACAGCAATTAATTTCTTGAGAAGGCTAGAAGAGTTGTCTGGTAGGATTTGCCACCTTCTGGTCTCATTGCTTCTTCATGGAAACAGAATTTATTCTTGGAATTAAAGGTACCGTGGAATTTAGGTCTAAAATCTTGATTGGATTCAAATAAACATTTTTTTTTCATCAAGACTACTTCAAAGCTACTTCAAACTGCATCATAACAAAATATCCATATTTCTGGTTGTTCCACTATTTGTGATACTAAGATTTCTCTCTAGATTTGGATAATATCAGCCTGATCCTTTTGTTTTCTATTAGTTTTATTGAAATACAATTCACATATCATACCATTTACTTCAAGTGTGAAATTTAGTAGTTTCTAATATATTTACAGAGTTGTATAGCCATCACCATAATCATTTTTAGAAAATTTTCATCATTCCAAAGAGATACCTCATTCCTATTACCAGTCACCACCAATTCCCAACCGCCATCTCCACCATACCTAGGCAAACACTAATCTACTTTCTGTCTCTATAGATTTGTCTATTCAAAACATTATGCATACACCCATAGAATCACATAATATGTGGTGATGTCCTGATTCTGGAATTGTAAAATTGCAACCTGACTACTGAAGAAGGTTCAGAGGGAGATGCAATCTTGCTGGCCTTGAATATAGGAGAAATGGGCCATGAGTCGAGGAATGTGGTGGCCTCTAAAAGCAGGAAAAGGCAAGGAAATGATTCTTCCCTAGGGCCTCCAAAAAGAATGCAGCCCTGCTGATATCTTGATTTTAGCCCAGTGAAACCCATGGCATAATTCTGACCTAAAGAACTATAAGATAATAAATTTTGTGAGTTTAAGCCACTAAGTTTGTGATAATAGTTTACAATAGCAATTAGAAACTAACACACTGATCAACATTTAATATTGTTAATCTTTTTAATCTTTGCTAATTTGAAAGATCAAAAATGATATTTTATAATCATTTTACTTGCATTCTTGATTATTGCTGGTTCTGAACATTGGTGACTTTTTCCCCAGTTTTTCAAACTTGTTATAACATTTTACCATTTTTTAAATATGAATGTTGGGTAGTTGATATATCATTCTCCCCTTCTGTTCTCTGTTTCATCTATAATGTTTAAAGTAGCATTTCTTTTCTCAAGATCATAAATTCACACAATTTATCATGGGTTCATATTTAAATCTTTGATCCATATATAGTTTATTTCAGTGGAGGTATGAGAAATACATCCATCATTAAACAAAATTGCTAGCCAATACCCAAACATCATTTAGATATAAATTATCTACTCCCCAATGATTTTTTTTTTTGAGTGAGAGAGAGAGAGAGAGCAGGGGGAGGGGTGGAGGGACAGGGGGAGAATCTTAAATAGGCTCCACCTTCAGCATGGAGCCCAACACAGGGCTCAATCTCACAACCCTGAGATCATGACCTGAGCCAAAATCAAGAGTTGGGGCGCCTGGGTGGCTCAGTGGGTTAATGCCTCTGCTTTTGGCTCAGGTCATGATCTCAGGGTCCTGGGATCGAAGCCCGCATCGGGCTCCCTGCTCAGCGGGGAGCCTGCTTCCCCCTCTCTCTCTCTGCCTGCCTCTCTGCCTCCTTGTGATCTCTCTCCCTCTGTGAAATAAATAAATAAAATCTTAAAAAAAAAAAAACAAAATCAAGAGTTGGACACTTAACCAGCTGAGCTACCCAGGTGACTCTCTGATCCCCACTAATTTGAAATACCACTTTTATCATATGCTAAATCACCATATTGCAGGGAAACCAATTAGGAAGCTATCGCAGTGGTTCCGCTTCTGAACTAGGGTATTCTATTCCTGTGCAGGGTTGAAATATTTTAGTTACTGTAGCTTTATAATGTCTAGTAGGAAATTCCCCTTCTTTTACTTTTATAATTTTTTGGGTTATTCATGTATTGTTCATTTATTCAAAAACATATTTATTGAATGCTTACTAGAAGCCAGACTCAGTTCCAGGTGTTGGAATTTTTTAAAAAGGCAAAGTTTCTGCTCTTAGAGTGCTTGCATAGTCTAGAGGAGGACAGGGACAATAAAACATATTAAAGGATGTGATCAGTGCTAAGAAAGAAAGAGATGTAACTGAAGATAATTGAGTGAGGACGCTGGTCAGAGAAGACCTGTCTGAGGAGGGGACACTGACCAGGATGAGAAGGAGCTAGCAGAAGGAACACTGCAGACAGAAGGAAGAGCAAGTTGCAAACCCCTGAGTGGGAAGAAAGCTTGTCATATTCTGGGAATGATAGGAAGGGGCATGAGAGTGGAGCCCCATGAAAGAAGAAGAGACAAAGCAGATATCTTCCATTTCTTCCCTCCTGCCACATTCTTGGTCACCCAACCCTATGCCCAAGAAGGCTGACTTGGGAGGACTACGTGAATGTCTCCCTTGTTATCTGGTTTCTGGCTAAGTTCAGCCACAAGGGGCCACTGGCAGGAGATGAGAAGAAGAGAAGAGAGTGGAGTCAGGAGATTTATTTCCCTGGTTCCGTCCCCATTAGGTTGTCTCCTGTTGGTTGCATCCTCTACTGAAGGCTATACCTCCCATCAGGCAGCCCTTTGGTAGAGTTCACACCAGGCTCAGGCTGGTGGTAAGGGCTCCTACCTGTGACCAGGCACAGGGGGCTGCAACTTCCCAGGTTGCCTTGCCCAAGCTCCACCCTTACCTTTGATCAGACTTGTATTTTCAAAAGATCTGGTTGCTTTAAAGTATAAACTAGAAGGATGGAGATAAAGGGCAAGAGAAAGGGAGCAGAGAGATCATGACAGAAACAGAGTTAAAATTAGGACTGACTTGAAAAACCTTGGATGTATGGACACGGAGAAACACAGGACTCTGAATTCCATTCATTTGTTCAATTTTTTCAGTAACTGTTTATGTGCCAGGCACTATTATAGGCACTCAGAATAGAGAAATAAATAAATTTCACCGTATGTTTAAAAGAGATAAGTGGCAAGGAATCATGAAAAAGTAGAATAAGGTAATAAGGTTGAGAATACAGGAGTGGCAGAAGTGGGTGCAATTTTTTTTTTTAGATTTTGTTTTGGATTTTTTATTTTATTATTTATTTGAGAGAGAGAGTGTAAGAAAGAGACAGTACAAGCCAGGGGGAGAGGCAGATGCAGAAGGGAGAGGGAGAAGCGACTCCCCACTGAGCAGGGAGCCTGATGCAGGGCTGGATCCCAGGACCCCAGGATCTTGACCTGAGCTAAAGGCAGACGCTTAACTGACTGAGCCACCCAGGCATCCCATGGGTGCAATTTTAAATTAGCCATCACTGAGAAGGTGACATTTGAGCTAAGGTTTGTGGGGGGCAGGGGGTGGTGAAAACTATTCCCAGCAGAGGAGGAGGTCACAGTAAAAGTACCAATATGAAGAAATGTCTGGCTGAGTCAAGAGCAGCAGAGGCCAGTGTAACTGGAACTCAGGGGTCTGGTGATGAGTGGGAAAAAAATGAGGTCAAAGAGGCCATGGGAATCATGTCACACAATGCCTTTTGGGATATTTGTTTGGAAGAGAGCCAGTAGAGAAGAGGTAACTACTTCCCTGTGCGCGTCAACCTACTCTCTACTTTGGGGAGAGGTGTGCACTTGAGCATTCTCTCACAGCCTCCTCCTAGCCACTGTTCCCAGACTGATGGGAGGGGAAATCTAGGAATCACTCTTAGTTTCTCAGAATGCCTTCGTCCTGTCTAATTGTTTCTGTACAGTGCCTAGCAAGAAATGCTGGTCTAATTCTCTAGTATCTGGAAAATGTTGACCACCTAGGAGAAGAGAATAGAAACTGCACCACTAACACTGCAGGGGCATTTGTAGCTAAATCGTGGGGTCTCCAAGGCAGCAGCATGTCTCCAGGGATGGCTGAGGGATGGGCTTCGGAGCAACGGAGAAAAGAGACTGATTTTCTGTTCCGTGGAGGAAGATGTTTAATTGTGTTTTCAGAATACCTTTGGGAAAAATGAGAAAGGAAAACAGTTTCTCTTACTACTCTCTCTACCAGTGGGCAGCAAATTTTAAAATAACCCTTTTCTTTTAAAGCTTTTTATTATGAAAAATGTCCAACATATACAAAATTAAATAGGATAATATATTGAACCCCCATATCGTCAATACCCAGATTCAATAATTAACTATGAATGGCCAATCTTATTTTTTCTCTTTGTCTAGCTATATATTTTTTCCTGAGGTACTTTATTTTATTTATTTATTTTTAAAGATTTTATTTATTTATTTCACAGCGGGAGAGAGATCACAAGGAGGCAGAGAGGCAGGCAGAGAGAGAGGGGGAAGCAGGCTCCCTGCCGAGCAGAGAGCCCGATGCAGGCCTTGATCCCAGGACCCTGAGATCATGACCTGAGCCGAAAGCAGAGGCTTTAACCCACTGAGCCACCCAGGTGCCCTCCTGAGGTATTTTAAAGCATATTCCACACATCAGTGTGTGCTGAGCATTTATTATATATCAGAAACTATCCTAGATGCTCTGAATATAGCAATGGGGGAAAAAGTATACAGATAAGAAAATCTCTGCAAAAATCTCTTAGTTTAGGTGGGGAAGAGAGATAATAACTAAAATCAATAAGTGAAATGTACAGTACGTTAGGCCATAAGTGGCATGGAGAAACATAAGGCAAGGGACAGAGAGTACAGGGGCAGGGGTTACAACTTTAAATAAGGGGTCAGGGTACATGTGGTGAACATTGGGATACACTGCTTAGATCCCATTTTAGGTCCAAAGGACTTATTCTCGCAGATGCTGGAAAGAGCCGTCTCATCCAGGGTCATGACTCCTTCTGGGGATGCCTACACCCAATGACTGATCTATGCAGGATTATAAAGGCATCCACCTCTCTCCCCAACTCAGGCCAGCTCTGAAGGATCACCTCCTTTAGAACTTCAGAACTCCTTGTAGAATTGACTAACGCTTCCACTGAGACTGTTGTAGCTCAACTTCTCCCTCTGGCAAATCCTGTATCCTGCCCATTCTTTCCCTCCCATGGCTACTGATTCAATAGCATACAGGTATCCCCTGCTTTTCAAAAGCTCGCATTATGCCAGTTCACTTTTATAAAAGACCTACATTTGTACCCAGTTTGCTAACTGAAAGAATTTCAAAGAGGATTTTTGCTTTCACACACACACACACAGCTGAAAAGTGAAATTAACACCCAGCGTTTGTTTTGCAAATCCATTATAGATGCAGCACCACCTGGGCAGGGTACCACCAAGCTCCTTCCCCAGGAATACACTCAGCATCTCCGCATCAAGCTGCCATAGCTTTGAAATTGTCTGTGAGCATCTGTGCTTTATCTTAATTAATCTTCTGTATCCATTAGCAATATGTGTCCTAAGGTATCAGAAAAGCCTCAAAGAGGTTATTTTTGGGGCCTGGGAATGCTCAAAATTTTTTCCATATAAAATAATAGTACCTGCTTCTTTGCCTTATGCCATTTCAGCTTATGAAAGTTTTTGTAGGAATGCTCTACTTTCAGAGAGCAGGGGATCCTCTACCCAAATAAACTTCCTACTGCTAATCTCCATTTCAGAGTTTGCTTCTTAGGAAACTCCACCTGAGAAGTAGGCCTTTCTAAGAACATGACTTCTTAGATACATATGCTATATGTAAGGCACTGAGCCCTGAGAATATCTGGCAGAAGGGAATTCCAGGAATAGAGCAGAGCAGGTGCAAAGGCCCTGAGGCAGAGGTGGGCCTGCTGTGTTGGAGGAACGGCAAGGAATCTAATGCAGTTAGATTAGAAAGAATAAAGGGAGAATAATAAAAGATGAGATCAAAGATGTGGTGGGGAACAAAATAGTGTAGAGACATATATAAAGGCCATTTATATTCATTTATGGATTTGGCTCTTTCTCAGAGTAGAGAGCTTGAGGATTTCCTAAAAGATCTCTCATTCTCTTTCTCTCTCAGGCTGCCTCAAAAGACTCAGCTCTCTAGGCAACATGTCCAGTTGTCCTCATCTCCTTCCAGATGCATGAGTCAGATAAATGGATTAAACCACATGCAGCAAGGAAGCACCCAGCCATACCTAGGAGGGGGTCCTAACCCATCATTACCAGACATACAAGAACCCAGTTGTAAGTAATGTTCTAGTTCCACTGCACCCAGTTCCCACCAGTCTCTAGGCCACTATTTTTTCTTAGAGAAAGTCTTAGAAAGCCCATCTAGGGCAACCCAACATGAATGATGGCAAAGAACAAACAGAACTGTCTGTCCCTTTAAGGCACTGAAGAGTGGACTACCTGCATCTGAATGTTGATTCCTCAGTCCCTTGGATAGCTCATAGTCAAACAGAGGCTGATACAGCACGGTAGAAGCTGCTTCCACTATCCATGGTTAGGCTGACCTATAGAGAGATCTCTTGGATTCTTCTCATCCAGGCCCTAGATAAAGACTTAAAGGATATATTTCATCATACAGCCTGACATTTAGAAGATTTAGACCCTCTTAGAATCCATAGATGAGAACTTAAAATGGGAATTTTTCTGCACCGTGGATCCCTCTCATCTTGTTCATAAAGAAGAAGAATGGAGAGCTAAGGTCTACCATGAGTTCTATGGTGACAGTTAAGACCAGTGCCCACTTCCACACATCCCTGACCAGTCCATTTGAGTTCCTTTAATTCACCTGGCACAACAAGGGAAACCAGAAAAAGAACTGCATAAAAAACTATCGTGTCTACAGGCCATGAGAGAAATCCTTCCAGACTAGCTGCCTCCTTCTTAGTACCCTGATTCATCAGTTCTCTGAGTTTCCCTGCCCCTTTCAGCTCGGAACTCTGGTTCCTGTTTATGGATCCCTCACTTTGGTGACTTGCCTTATACTATTTATCACAACCCTAATCACACCCTTCTTTAGGCCATGATTCTTGTTGCCTGTCTATCATCTTCACTCATGATAACTGCGGGTCAGAAACAACTCATGTTTAAGCCCACCACACCCAATGAAAGAGGGATTCTAATTTCTGTCGCACTGAATAGTCAGAAGAGACCCGAATGGTGATTATTTTATGGATCCTGATTACGTAGGACAGAGACACTGATTCCTTTAGTACCATACTCCTGAGCTACTAAGCACAGCTTAGTGCTCAGAGTACTCCTGAGCACACCCTGCATGGCCTCCTGGACATGCATAAGGGGGTGAGTAGGTACCCATCTCAACCTTGTGTTCTAGCTGACCTCAGAGGTCCGGAAGGATGACTCTGATGTACCTGCTATTTTGCACAAACTTGGGAAGAGTGTTTTCCAGCAGTTAGAGGGCAAGCTTCTGATGAATACCCTCTCCCCCTGGGAAACCTAGATGACCCTATTCAACGTTTCTCAGGATTTGAAGTAGCTCACTCAAGGCCAGCCTATCACACTAGCTAAGAAAGTCAAGAATGGCCTTGACTCATGCAAGCTGAACACAACTTGCAGAGCTAATATCTTGAGAAGATTCACAAGGGAGACCATGTCATCAGTATTTTAGCAAATCCTCCAAGGCTGGACCCTACAGAAAGGAATTCCTGTTTGTACCCTTTTTCTGTCTTGCCTTCAACCCCCATACCTCCACCATTCAACAAGAAGAACTGGAATATTCCTAATTCCCAGTGACCAAAAGATTAGCTGCAGGCCCCGGTAGGTCAAGGGTGTATACTAACTTGAGGAGTCCTTGGGTAGCCTTAGCCCTCTCAAGCATGTCCCTGACCACCTAGCAGTTTGCCCTTGGAAAAAAAGGAGATGGACAGGGCTTATGGGGAGAAATGATATGATTTGGCTGTTTGAGGTACACCTGTGGCTTGGAAAAATGTGCCAAGTCTCATGTAAAAGAGCTGCTATAGATAGATTCATAAGATGATAAACTCTATTCAATGAACATTTATTGACCTCTCTACCATACTCTTTCTAGGCACTGAGTTAAAAAGATGAATCCTGACCAGCCTCTTCTCCCAAGTGGGGTTCACAATAAAAAGACATATAAGTAATGACAATACAATATGGAAAACTGTGGAAATTGTTTAGAATGGCATTCAAGTGGTAGCAGTGTCAGAGGAGACAAAACCAAACCAAACCAAAACAAAACCAACAAAAAAAACACCCACCAGATTTTAATTTTCTCTCAGCTGATCTTATCACAAGTCAGTCTTATATCCCAGATGAAAATAATTCATCACGATTACCTGAAACATCAGGAAGTATGTAGTATATAGTATGTAATCTATTACTTATATAGATTGCACTGGGTTTTTTTCTAACTGTAAAACCAATACATACTTATGTTGAAATTCAAGGAATTCTGAATTACCTAATTAATAAAGAAAAAACTCTTACCTGAAAACCACTGTAAATATTATGGGAAATAAATTTTTCAGATAACTTTCTATGTGTACACATGCATAGAACACATGTATGCACAATTTTTATAATAGGAATCATACTGCTAACAGGCAACCTCTTATTTTTCACTCAATACTGTTTAACCCATATTAAATACTATTTTCCACAATGTAATGAGTAGTGTTTGTCTTAAACTCTCACCCTGATTCCTTCTGGGAAACTGCCCTGCCCTTTTAGTTCTGGAGGGAGTCTTCCATTATAGCATCTCCCACTTTTCTCCCATGGCACCTTGAGCAGGTGATTGACCCAGTCTGGTTCAACCATGGTACAACCAAGGTAGGTGAACAATAAGAAGAGTTTACCATTCAGCTAGCTACCTTCTCTTTCCCACTCTCAGATTCAGTTCTGACACTAACCACTCTGTAGGTGATCTATAAGATCTTGTCATTTGGGCCTACTTTCTTTGTATACCTTTTTTTTTTTTTCCATTTCCATGGCTTCATTTTCCTCGATTATTTTAGTCTTTTTATTTGCTTCTTTCCATTACTCTTGGTTATTTTTTTAAAGATTTTATTTATTTATTTGACAAAGAGAGAGAGACGGCAAGAGAGGGAACACAAGCAGGGCGAGTGGGAGAGGGAGAAGCAGGCTTCCTGCTGAGCAGGAAGCCACATGCTGGGTTCCACCCAGGGCTTCATGCGGGGCTCCACCCCAAGACCCTGGGATCATGACCTGAGCCCAAGGCAGAGTCTTAATGACTGAGCTACCTATGTGCCCCTTCCTTCAGTTATTTCAACTTTCCTCTGATAGTTAATTTCCAGATTCACATTGACTTCTCCATTGAGCTATAACAACAGCTATCTCTAGTTGCTGGTATCCTGTGTCAGTCTCTTCAACTGCAACAGATTCATTCCAATAATTCTGTAGCTGTGAGGGCCTTTGCCAGCTCTGCTTCACTATTCTTAGGGCTTTCATGAGCACCTCTTCTGCAAGACTACTCTTTTGTGTAAAAAAAAAAAAAAGTGCTAAGTGGAGATTCATACTGATAGAGGGGCTAACAGCTCTTAAAGGAACTGGCAGCTCCTGACACTGTTAGACTATATAACCTTCCAATGTGGAACAGCCATCATAGTCTCAGCATTTAAAGACAAGGTGAACAGGCAATCCTTATCATTTTATTCATCTATTTAAGCAAATGGATTTCCAGATGCTGTAACAGGATGGCTGAGGAAGAAAGATAAGTAAGACAAGACTTTTCCTTTGAGGATCTCACAGTTTAGTGGGATAAATAACGAGTGGGATAAATTATATAAGCAGATAATTATAGTATGAAATACACTTTCAGCATCATTTTAAATTTCTAATGCAATCCCGTCTTAACTCTTTAGCCCCATGGATTATCTATCTACCCACTGACCAATTTTCATTAAATTTTTTGTCTTGTAAAAAAAAAAGATATATATAAAATATTTTCTTGGAAAAAAACATGCACCAAAAGCACATATGCCAAAAGTTGGTGGTTATCTCTATCAAGTTTTTCCCCCTTTTTGCTTATCTGTATTTTCAGAATTTTCCTTTTATATTTATTATTTTTGGAATAAGGAAAAAACATGTTCAAAAAGCAGCACAATGGACTACAAGCTACATTAAAAGTGTGCACAATATTCTAAGGAAGAAACTAACTTGTCTGGGGAACTCAAAGAAAACCTCACAACACATATCTTTCCAATCTTATATTCATATGTGTCTCTCACATGCTAACCAAATGCAATGGATGGTTTTGTTTAGATCCTGGTCCAAGCAAACCAACTGTCAAAATATTTATAAGGAAGTGCAGAAGTTTGAATTCTGACTGGATATTTGATGATACTAAAGTAATGTTATTATTATGACATATGCTAACTGTATTAATGTTAGGAAAAAAGAATCCTTATCTCTTAGGTAAACATACTGACATAATTATGGATGAAATGATATGAAGTCTGGGGTTTTTACAGGTAAATAATCCATTGGGGGTGTAAAGTGGTTGGGAATATAAAATAAAAAGAGTAGTCATAAGCTAATGACCAGGGCGCCTGGGTGGCTCAGTGGGTTAAAGCCTCTGCTTTCGGCTCAGGTCATGATCTCAGCGTCCTGGGATCGAGGTCCGCATCGGGCTCTCTGCTCAGCAGGGAGCCTGCTTCCTCCTCTCCCTGTCTCTCTGCCTGCCTCTCTGCCTACTTGTAATCTCTCTCTGTGTCAAATAAATAAATAAAATCTTAAAAAAAAAAAAAAGCTAATGACCATTAAAGTTGGGAAATGAACACATGGGTATTAATTTCAGTATTTTCTCTACTTTTGTGTTTGTTTGAAATTTCCTATCATAAAATATGCAATAATTAATATAATGATTTTTCCAATAATGAATAAAAACATCCTTCAAATATCTCTACCTTCAAGACTCAACTCAAAAGGCATCTTCTTCACCAGTGAATGAAAACATGACAAGCAATCCATGTGTGTGTTCATCTATACACAAGAAGTACTGACAAATTGCCTGTACATTCTATGTTGTCTGTTTTATGATCATCTGTGTCAATAACACTTGTAATTCCAATATGTATTTTTGACTATTCAATGTTTTTTTAAAGATTTTATTTATTTATTCAACAGAGAGAGAAAGAGTACAAGTAGACAGAGGGAGAAACAGGCCCTCTGGTCAGTAGGAGAAGGACCCAGGGATCATGACCTGAGCCAAAGGCAGCTAGTTGCTCAACTGATGGAGCAACCCAGGTGCCCCCACTATTCAATGTTTATAGTGTGTGTATATACAATAACAAAATATTTTAATCTTTTTATTATTAATAAAAGAGATAGCTTCTCTTTGAAACCTTGCCTGACCATTCATTCCATTATTTGCATCCCACCTGAACTCTACACATAAAAGAGAGGACCTATAACACACTTCTGTGGTTATTTATTCACTTATATTTAAATGAGATCCATGTTTAGAACATGAAAATTATTCAGTAAATAGTTGTGTTTATTGTTATTAAAATCACAGTCCCTTCTCTTTATTAGGCTATAAGACTAGCAGTGGCCATCTTATTTGTCTTTGTATACCCAGCAATGATCTCAATACCTGCTACATGTCATGTGCTCCATAAACATTTCCTAATGAATAAATGAAACTTAGAATCATTCCATTCAGACCTACACTGTGTCCAGCAGAAATAGCCATAAGATGGAGGAACGTAAACTAATTCAATGCCTTACAGTTTACTCAGTGTTCCACGGCTCATTTGATCAGAAAAATAATATGTTCCTAAATTCAGTGTCTATTTAGCACAGTCACCTTGGGTCCAAATTGCAGAGAAAGGTCAAATACCTTTTTAAAAAATTTTTGGCAAACAATGCAATGAGCTAGTAGCCATCCCTTACCTTCATTTCACCCTGAGCCTCTTTCTTAACTGCAAACATGTATCAAGGAGAGAGGTGAGTCAGAAACAGGATAAAAAAAGAGTAAGGCTAAATGGATGAAGGGGAGTGGGAGGTACAAGCTTCTAGTTATGAAATGAATAAGTCACCAGGATGAAAGGCACAGCATAGGAATATAATCAATGATATTGTGATAGTGTTGTATGGTGACAGATGGTAACTACACTTGTGGTGAGCATAGCATAATGTATAGAGTTGTCGAATTACTATGTGGTACACCTGAAAATAATGTTACACTGTATATCAACTATATTTTAATTTAAAAATGGAGGAAATTATTTTAAAAATAGTGTGAGACTGAGGAACCAGGTAAGGAATAGAGTGAGTGTCAGGACTGGCAAGTGCCTATTTCACATAATATCCAGTAATGTTTCTTAAGTGCTGAAAACATTTCATGACTTATCTTTTAGGGTATGTCAAAATATTGTCATCAAAATGACTTGATCAAAACATGTACCATTTGATCCCCACAATGACATTATGAGGGAAACAGAGCCTGTCATCTTGTTGTTTTTAAAGACTTTTTATTTATTTATGTCAGAGAGAGAGAGAGGACAAGCAGGGAAAGTGGCAAGCAGAGGAAGCAGAGCAGGCAGAGGGAACCTAATACAGGACTCGATCCCAGGACCCTGAGATCAGGACCTGAGCTGAAGGCAGATGCTTAACTGACTGAGCCACCCAGGTGTCCCTCCATCATCTCTGTTTTAAAGAAGAGAATCATAAGGAAATTTACCCTTCATTCAGCTGTAATTTTAAATTGTGACAATTTTTTTAATGCGGTATACTAGTATACTGGAATAATAATGCTATGTTAGCACTGCCAAGAAACAACTATTTGTTTTGAAATAGCTGTTAGATTGAAAGTACTCTTCAGATTCTTAAGGGAATTATTTGAGTGACTTCCAAACTGAAAAACCTCAGAACAAGGGAGATTTGTTTGGTAGCTTGTTTGTTTGTTTGTTTTTAGGTACTTGCATGACTAACTTGCTCCTTGAAAAGCAAGGGTGCAGAAATCAAAGGCCTGATTGTGCTGAATCCTTCTATTTGGTCATTATTCAGATTGGTTCCCAGAATGCCACAGTCCAAAGGAAAGGTTCCAAGCTCTGTTTAAAAACCAGAAACTAAAGAGCTTACTCAGCATCCTGCTCACATTACTGTTGCTTGTATTCATTATTTAAAAGTCTTTTGATAACTCCTTTTATGCGATAATGTTAGGCTTTGGGGAATATTCTCAGAATGTAGGAAGCACCTCCTGACCTAGTTAGGATGTGACTATCCCTTCTCTTCAAAGACTTCTGAAAATGCGAGGCCCTGAGGCATAATTGAATCCTGGGGAAGAATTTTACTGAAATGCAGGTTTGTTGGTTTGTTGGTTTTGTGGTGGTGACGAAGAGGGAGCTTTCCTCTTAGGGGGGAAGGGGGAGTTTTACAATGGAACTGGCCCTTGATGCTTACTTCCCTAGACTGGTTAAGACATCCATGCTTGGGGGAACAGATAATAATTTTTTTTAGTTCTGCTTCAGCATCTAGGAGAGAGTGTATAGCAGCAATACACATGAAAGAACGTTCCTTGAATTTCCCAATTCAAAAGACTGCATAGAGCTAAGAGAGAAATAAGAACATTGAGGGACAAGGGACGTTTTGTACATCAACCTAAATCACAAAAGCATGGCTTTTCTTTTTCTTTTCTTTTTTTAAGATTTTATTTATTTATTTGACAGAGATACAGCGAGAGTGGGAACACAAGTAGGGGGAGTGGGAGAGGGGGAAGCAGGCTTCCCTCAGAGCAGGGGCCCCATGCGGGGTTCGATCCCAGGACCCTGGGACCATGACCCCAGCCGAAGACAGACGCCCAATGACTGAGCCACCCAGGCGCCCCAGGCATGGCTTTTCTAAAGATGTAAGAATTATATCTACCTTTGGTTACAGGAGGTGGAGTGGAAAGAAGGGATTCTGGAGCAGATATCCCAGATCTATCCCAAGACAGAAACCTTCATACAAGGTTCTCTAGCTCTCCTTGACAGGTGCAAGTGCAGGGAAGGTTTTGGTCCTTGAGGTAAGATTTGGTTGGGAAGTTACGACAATGACATCCAAGTTTATAGCAATCCAGATAACCCTGAGCGCAGGAGCACCCATAAGACTGCGGCACAGAAAATACGCTAGCCTGCCAGCCGTCCCTCCCCCCCTTACATTCTCGGGGGATTGGAGTAGCGTTGGAGTCGCTGACGCCATCCCTTACCGCCTCTGGCTCTCAGAGAGCATGCGCTTCCTTCCTCACTTCCTCTCAAGGAGGGAGAGAGAGTAAGGCTACGCCCTAGCCGACCCGCGGCCGGCTTCGCGTCACAGGAACTTCAGCACCCACGGGGCGGACAGCGCTCTCCCCCACCTGAAGACCTGACTCCCGAGCGCCCCGAGGCTTTCTAATCCTTTACTGAGTAGCGGTGCGGAGCTCCACCGGCCGCTGGGTCCCTGGCACTCTTCCTCCCCTCACCCGCCCTTCTAGCTCTTCCTGTTTTTACTCCTTTTCATTCATAACAAAAGCCACAGCTCTGGGAGCCCGGCGCCAAGCTGTTTCTGAAGCCAAGCGTGGAAGAATGGGGTTCCTTTGGACCGGCACTTGGATTCTGGTGTTGGTGCTCCAAAGCAGCCCAATTCAAGCTTTCCCCAAGCCGGGAGGCGGTGAAGGTACGTGGGCACTTTTCTTCCCACCTCTCTTTTATTTCTCCACGAAGAGGTAAAGCTTGGCATAATCCCGTGAACTGTAAATCACCTTGCCTCTTTTCTGATCAGATCGTATCCGTGCATATTGATAGAGAAATAAGTTCGAATTCAGAGACAGAAAGACAGATTCCCCCCCCCCCAATACTCACACAATTTTTGAGTGATAGAGTAATAACGTGGGTTGTTTTGAAATATCTTATTTTGAAACTGGGTGGGGGGGTGCTTTTTCCGCCTTAAAAAGTGGCATTTTTTTCCCTAGTTGCCTTACAACCTTTCTCAAATATTTTATTCATAATATGTGCAGCATATGATAAAAAAGCTTTTAATGCACGAGTAATGCCAATCCAAATTATGCTCTATCTAGCTGGAAACAGCTGGTAAGTGTTAGAATTAAATGTTAAGTTTTCTGGGCAGAAAAATAAAAGTATAATTATATTAACTCAGGAAGTGCACCAGGATAATAAGCAAGGCAACGTTGATAATCATTGTTACTGTATAACCTTGATTATCTTTGTTAATACATATTTTTGTTCACAGTCATCCAAAAACATTTCTCCTAATATTTGTTTTTCTTTTTTGGATATTTTATGTAGTAAGATACATATTGTTTCTTTCCACTGCACAATAAAATTTATATTTGTGTTTGGTTATTCTAGACAAACCCCTACATAATAGAGAATTAAGTGCAGAAAGACCTTTGAATGAACAGGTAGGTCAAAAGTAAGATTATAAATGCTATTTCATTTTACTTTAGTTATTATAGTTAATGTAATTATGTTGTGACATTTTAGCCATTTTGAATTCACAAACTTCAGGAGCTTAATAATAAATTGACAGAAATTAGGATGGAAAATATATTTTGGGAAATTTTATGTCTTAACAGTTATATACATACAATTCTGTATAATATATAGAACTGACTATATACTAATCCAGTAAATACAACATCACATCCACTCTATTTTAAGACTGTTTAATTTATCAGATTTATCTTTTACCAATATTACAGGAGCAGGGAATTAATATTTGTAGACCATCTGCCCTTTATCTTATCTCATTTAATCCTTATGGCAGTGCTTTGAAATAGAAATTATTATCTACATTTTACAAATAAGAAAATGAAATCCCACAGAGATTAAATCATTTAGCTGTCATATTTGGTAAGTGGTGGAGCGATGATTTAAAACCAGGTCTATCTCCGATTTACTTCCCAGATTGCTGAAGCAGAAGCAGACAAGATTAAAAAAACATACCCTCCAGGTAAAAAAAAATTATGTTGATATAATTTAGATAATGTAGGTTATGAAAATCTTAACTAAAATGGATGTGTTGGGCTTGGGGGCTTTTCTTCCAGAAAACAAACCAGGTGAAAGCAATTATTCCTTTGTTGATAACTTGAACCTGCTAAAGGCAATAACTGAAAAGGAAAAAATTGAGAAAGAAAGACAATTCATTAGAAGCTCCCCATATGATAATAAATTGAATGTGGAAGATGTTGATTCAACCAAGAATCGAAGACTGGTTGATGATTATGATTCTACTAAAAGTGGACTGAATCATAAATTTCAAGGTAAATGAGGAAATAAAACTTTTGTTTCCTATTTTCTCTAACTTGGAGTCTCCCCATTGTGGGTTAAGAGAAAGTTCTGTTTTAAAAATAGCCTTTGTATATTCATAGTCCTTTATGAGGACTAAAATTAAGGGAAATCCCCAACTAAGGCAAATCCCCCAGTCCTCAGCTTCACAGAAGCCCAAATTTTATTTTCTCATTTTAAGTTTCCTTTACTGATGCTTTGAAAACAATTTAAATCTGCTACCTATATTTTATGCGATTGAATTCATTTTAACATTCCAATTTATTAGTACAAAGAAAATGCCATAATTCTCAAATAATTAAATCAATAAAATACTCCTCACAAAAGCTGAAATACCCATTATTTTCTTTTCAGTGTTCTTTTCCTAGTCATTATCTTTCTCCCTAGGTCATTCTAACCTTTCCATGGCCTTAATTATCATCTATAGCCTGATGTCTTGAAACACTAGCCCACACTTTTCCTTCTCCGAAATTTATATATATATTTAACCTATATATGAAAGTTTTTTTCTCTATCCTCGAATAGCACCATCCTTATCCAAATCATGTCTCACTTGAACTACAGCAAAATCTTCTAGTGGATCTTCCAGCACCCACTCTGCCCTTCTCCAACTCAGAGCAGCCAGAGTGACTTTTTAGCACACAAATATGATCTTTTCACTCTTGCATGAAACCCATTAGTAGATTCTTATTTGTCTTGGCATAAAGACCCAAATCGTGAATGTGGCTTCCATAGTCCTGGAAGGACAGATTCCTGTGTTCATTCAGCACATGTGGTCTGATAGAAACCTGTCCCTTTCATTCATGACACTTAATGTAATTTATAATTTTACATTCCTAAGTGTGACTGCTTATGATTTATGTCTTTCTCCTTAACTAAACTGAAAACTTCACTAGAACAGAAACATTATACATCCAGTGTCTGAATGCTTATGAATTCACTGCATGAGTAGATGAATAAAGGAATGAGTGAGCAAATAAAATAATACTCCGGGGAATAAATGAACTAATGTATCTGAGCATTGAGGAGGAGAGTGTGTTTTCTGTGCTGAAGACCACTGCTTAAGAGTGGCTACAAATTTTCTTTAATACTCTTATTCTGCTCCATGGCCACAAGATCCTGGTTATCTCTGCCAGAAAACAACTACCGATTAAATATTACCTTCATTGGATATCACAGCCTGAGGAAAATTCAGACATGTGTTCTATGTGAATGGGGTAGAGAAGATGGTTTATATTTTGAAACATTTCATACTGTATACTACTACTACTCACAGAAATGTGTTTCTCTTGAATTCTACTTTTTAACCTAAAATATTTGGACCAGAAATAAATAGACACTGGGTATAGCTGCATTCAGGATAGTTTAAACTACTTTGATTGAACCGACCACTTGATTTAATAAAATTTTTAAAAATAGTCTAATATTTATTTGACTACTTTTTTGGGGGGGTCAGACTGGTTGTATGTGGTGACAGAGGCATAGATCTGTTTGTGATCTGACCACTAACCTGAGTGGCTTATTTTTAAATTTTTTTAACATTTTTACCATCCCAAATGGGTTCAGAACTCTCAAGTCCTAGCCCTGATGGTCTAGGAATCATTTCAAGTCCACTTGAGACTACAGAGAAGACTTTTGGAGATAATGGTCTATGAGCGAATTACTGTTCTCCTCTTACACCTTGGAAATCCTGGAACCAGGTGGGTTTGGGAGCACCAAGTTAACTGGAACCTCAGAGGCATGCAGACTTACGTTCCAGAAATGGAGAGTGAGGGAGCGAAACTTCTGCAGGGTACTTTTACACCTTTATGAAAACTCCAAATGGGCTTGCAGGGCTCATTGGGTCTCCTTTTCTATGTTTTCTACAGTTTGTGTGATTCGGGATTTTTCCAAGTTTCTTTTATGAAGTAGTGCTTTGGGTTCCTGTGTGCATTCACCAAACAAATATTCATTGAGCAATTACTATGTTTCAGACTATGAACTAGACAATAAGTTCTGTGTACTTAGGTATCACCCTTAAACTGTTTATCAGTCTGTTTCCAGTTCTGGCCCATGTTAAGACTTTAATAAAAAAAATGTGTTGAACAAATGAATGTCAGGTGCCATAAATAGATGCCAAGGATTCAAAACATAACTCAGAAGATGATTACTTGGAAGATGGTCCTTTTACATCCACTTAGAATGTTGTAGCAGCTTAAAAAAAGTATGGATGTTGAACTCATGTTTGGTTTCCCTGTGAGTGTATCTATAAGAGGGTAAAATAGGCTTTCGTGAGCAGTAGAGAAGTCACTCTGAGTAGTTCTTTAGAGAAGCCAGGGAAGATCAGTGAAAGGTAAGGAGCAATGCCCAAGTGGTCAGCCCTTAACCCCATCTAGCAAAGGTCTGCTAGGGAAGTCTAAGCTCCTGGCTCAAGAGAATGCAGCAGTGCAGCAGAGCAAAGAGGCTGTTTGTTTCAAGTATTGCTTATGTTCTCCCTGCTATGAAGTAAATGAACTGAAAAACAGTCATCTCAGTTATTTTCCAGCTCCGGCAGGCAACCAGTGCTCTTCCTTTTTTTCAGATCCTGAGGGATTAAGTGGGAAGGGAAATAAATTTTTCCACCTCTGCATAGACCTTGAGTAGTTTCTGCTCCACATATTCCCGAGAGTCTGTCTTGCAACCCACAAATGGAGGAATCAGACCTAAATAACAATGAATCTCTGCTCCTGAAAAACATGGATGAAGAATCCAATTTTCAGTCAGTCAGGAGGGGCACTGGTTTTATGGTTTTTTTCTTAGGGTGTTTTCTGCTTATTAGTCACTCTGATACACAGGGCTCAAAGGGCTCATAGCTAATGGCTTAGTCGACAGCTCAGCAATAATATACTGTCAGGAAGCTTCTAGTCCTCCATGTATAATCATTCTATTCAGTTTCCTAAGCTTCTTTCAAACAACAAGAAAATGTTCTGCCCAAGGCAGCATATACCTTCAGCTGTACAGACTCTGGAAGAAAGGTTGTGGGAGAAATTTCTTGTTTAAATGCTCAAAGTCATGGGAGAAAAGGACAGAATAAAGATAGAAATACTAGGCTCTTCTTTCTCTGAGTAAATATTATCAGAATTATTTATGCAGAATTTGACCAGAGATTCAATTTCCATTTTCTCTAGAAGATAATCGCAGTTGGTACAAATCTACTGCATTTAATAATTTTTTAGTTTTCACATAATACTGCACACTAGCTTTCATATAGTACTTTGCAATTTAAGACGTGTATTTACATCTTATTCTATCTGCGCTTCATAATAAGCCCATGAAACAGATAATTCTATTATCTCCCTTTAGAGTGGTCCAAGGATATATAGATAACAAGTGGTATCGTGGGCTTCAATTCCGATCTTTCTAATCTGTCTAGAGGTGACAGGAAGAGTTAAGTGCCTTGTAAACTTGCACATATTAATATATTGCTTGGTGTAGTCTAGGTTAGAAAAGACCAGCTGATTCCTGAGAGTTGTCTTGGACATGGTACAGTGCTTCCTCACCACCAGCCCTACTGTGCCTTTCCCCCAGGATGGGTTCTTGCTTTCCTCCGAACTAGTGCTGCCAAATGTATTCCCAGGAAAGCCAAGGATACATATTTGCAAGCATCTCTGCAGAGATCTACATAGATTTACATATTGCTCTGTACAAATCTGTTGTCTCATTTTAAAAGTTTAAATATCAGACACATAAAATAAGTTCCCTGTTCTCTAGAGAAAGGGGCTTATCACATTAAGCTGTCTTCCGTAAAGGAGTTCTGACACATGTTCAGTTAGAAGTAAATATTTATTCCAGATAAGTCATCAAATCTTCAGTACACCCTCTCTGATTCCGGGTATGAGGCAGGTTCCCCCACCCATAGCCCAGGAATTTGCCAGCAGAAGAAATACAGGTGCAGATATTACCAGTCTACTCTTTGTATGGAAATGGATTATCAAATTATGTAATATATAGAAGGATGTGTTAGACAATATGGCATACTACATAAATATGGCCCATAGAATACAACCTTGTTTGTATTATTAGTGAGAATAAAAAAATGGAGAGGCCTTTTGTATTGTCTTCAGATCTTCTTTTCTCTTACAATCACATAAGAAGATTTCAGAATTTCCATTGCCATCTTAGCATCTCACCTTTAAATAAAATTGTATTTCAAACCAAAGGCTTATGTGGACCAAACAACACCATAAATGCATTCCAGTCATATCTGAGTGTACAAGAGCAAGGTACAGATTATAAATATAATACGATCCATGAAATAGGCCTATGATAACTATGATGTGGAATTGTGATTACGCTGTCTAGATGATCCAGATGGCCTTCATCAACTAGATGGAACTCCTTTAACTGCCGAAGACATCGTCCAGAAAATTGCTACCAGGATTTATGAGGAAAATGACAGAGGAGTATTTGATAAGATTGTTTCTAAACTGCTGAATCTTGGCCTCGTAAGTCCTTGCATGCGAATAAACCCATTTCTTAGTACAGTTTGGAATTTGTTAAGAAGCCAAGCCACATGACCCAAGTTGTAGCCAAATGTTTATAATACCTCTACTTTATATTAAGCACGGTAGGTTTTGAGGACAAATGAGACAACATTTTTCTAGGAACTTATAGTCTACTGGAGGAACTACACAAATACACACATGCCCACAACGCAAGCTGCATCAGAATGCCAGACGATCGCTTATATGCAGTTGGGCAATAAGGAAGAGCTTCCGAGAAGAAGGGGTTTGAAGTCAGCTTAAAAGGATCGTTAGGATTTAACAAGCAGCTGTAAAAGATAGGAGAGTTGTGAGAAGAGAATAACAGGAACAAAGACATGCAACGTTTGGGAAACTGTAAGCAATTTAATTAGATCATCCCTCAGCCTGGCTCCCAACCCTTGTACGGCTCTGTCAGGCTTTAGCAGGGGGCTAAATTTGCTTGTTTCAGAGGTTACCTGCCATGATCTGCAATTGAGGGTTGAGAAAAAAACCCTCAAGGGGCACCTGGGTGGCTCAGTTGGTTAAGCTTCTGCCTTCGGCTCAGGTCATGATCCGCAGGTCCTGGGATAGAGCCCCATGTTGGGTTCCCAGCTCAGTGGGGAGCCTGCTTCACCCTCTCCCCCTCTGCTTGTGCTCTCTCTCACTATCTCTCTCTCTATATTAAATATATAAAATTAAAAAGAGAGAGAGAGAAATAACCCTCAAGATGTTTCTCAAAATAAGTGTTCCATGGATTCCCAAAGACAGGCCTGATTACCTGTATGGCCCAAAAGTACTTTTTCCTAGGAGTGCTAGGGCATTCATTAGAATGGCCAGCAACTAATAGAGGCATAAGCAAGTGTTATCTAGAAAGAGGGACCAAAGGATTCTCTCATCTTCTAAAAAACATATTCAACTAGAGTTTAGTTTAGATTTTTTAATCACAAGTATGAGAATAACAGTTATATATGTTTTCACTCTTTATAACAGATCACAGAAAGCCAGGCGCACACACTAGAAGATGAAGTAGCAGAGGTTTTACAAAAATTGATCTCAAAGGAAGCCAACACTTATGAGGAGGAACCCAATAAACCGACAGGTGTGACTAAGAGTCAGGCTGGAAAAATACTGGAGAAAGTGGTATGTACATGTGACTTAATATGCATGTTATAGATACCTGTATATGCATGTGCATGGATGTGCATCTGTATTTGTATTTGTATATTAATTAATACAATCTGTACATAATTAATATCTTACTTGATGCCAAAGAAGATTTGGGGTATGTGACACAGTTAACCCACTTAAAATATATACTCACAAAATACCAGTAAGTTAAAAGATATAAAACAACTATGTTGAAAATGAAGGTACAGGTTATATTATATTACACAGTAAAGGTTACATCTTATACTCCACAGTAAATTAACCCATAATGTCAGGTGGAAATGTCATAACCATTCCACATAACAACTGCTTGCATAATGTCAGTGGACTGGAACCAAATATTTCGAAGCTCTTTCCGTATACAACTTCTGTTCACAGAATGTCATCATCTGCCTCCAGAACCCAAAAAAAGAAACTCGGGTTGATTTGATCCTCTGCCACACCAGTCTGCATTCCCCAGAGCTAGTTGCCTGACACTGCTCTCTGTTATATCCTGAGCCCTTCCACCTGTTCCTTCCTCTTCTCATTGGTTCAGAGGCCTGCAACCGTCCTTTACTTGGACTAGTTATTCATCCTTCCTTCCCCTTCCTGACGCTGTGCCTCTTCATCTTTTCTTTGGCATCTGCCAAGCTACCAAATCTTTCTCCCCACTTTGGATTCCCTGTTAAACTCTATATGGAGCTGACCACAGGGGGATATAAGAAAATATCAAATGCTTCCCCTCCCCTTCATTTCTCCACCAGAGCACCCACACCCCATGGCTCCTCATCCCTTCCAACACTGTATCCCAAATAGAAGGAAAAAGAGTGTCTAGGCCTATCGTCCTGTTTTAAAGGAGGCTAGAAAACAGAAATTGGGTCTGGATTTTTCTTTTACTAGATAGCATAACAGTTCCCCTTTGGTCTCCCTACTTCCTGCCTCCACTAGCTTTCATTCTTTTAAAGAGATTTTAAAGATCTACCCAAAACATTCTTGATTTATCAAAGAATTCATGACATTCACTCAAGCTAACCATATGAACTGAAAGTGACATAGCCTCTGTATTTTCCTGATCTTTCACTCCCATTTTGTACTCCTTATCCACCCATCTCTAAAACATCCATATGCTTGACCTGTTCACTGTCATCTAAATGCATTAATGCAAATGAAATATTCATTCAGTACATATTTATTGAGGTACCAATTTTGAACCAAGCACGGGGGATGTAGTGTTCATTTAAAAAGATAGAATCCTTGCTCTCATGAAGCTTAAGGTCTAATGGAAAAAGTACTTGGTGTTTCTTCAAAGCGTCACCTGTTTTAACTACCTTCACTGCCTTAAGTTCTCTGAGGAAAGAAACATGGTTCTAGGAGACCTCATTACAAAGGAACCTGTTCTGGACTTAGGCTCAGGGAAGGCTTCCCTGAGGAAGGGACTGGAGACAAAACTGAGGGCTGAATAGGAGTTAACTTGTGAATACGAGAGGCAGAATGTAACGAAGAATGTGTGGAGTATCCAAGTAGTTGCAACACGGGCAAGGTGGCTGGCAAAGAGAGAGAGTAATGAGAGGTGAGCCCGGGGACGTGGGCCCAGGGCAGACCAGGCAAGGCTGTGCATTCTGATCTTTATTGTAGGACCAATGGGAAAACACTGGGTGATTTTAATCAAAGGAGTTACATGATCATATTTTTAAAAAGATAACTCTGGCTACAACATGGAAAATGCAGTGTTGGGAATAGATTAGAAGTAGTTGATGTACCGGTTAGAAAATGAGAGATGATAGTATCTGGACTAGAGCCAGGTAGTGGAGAAAAAGAGAAATGTACAAATTTGGGATAAATTTTGAGAATAGAGCCAACAAGGCTACTGACGGATTAGATGAAGGAAATGAAGAGGGAGAGATAAGAAAGGCCCTTAAATTTCTGTCTAGTCCACTGAATGGATAATGGATCATTAACTAAGATGCAGAACACTGGAAATGGATCAGGTCTGGGAGAAAGAGTCCCATGTACCCTTCCAGATATCCCTTAAAATTTCACTGAGAAGTCCCTATGGTGTGACTGTTCTGCTGGTATTAGATATTCTGACAGGCTTTCCTGTATCCTGTCGTCAAGTCTTTGACTTCAAAGCTCCCCTCCTTGGTAAAAGGCATTTTGATGAGGAGACATTCATGAGAACTGACAGAGGGGAATTTTGCCAAGTAGGAACCTAGAAATTCCCTGTCTATTCTCCAGGAGCAGGAGCCAGTGTCCTCAGGTGAAGCATATGTCTCTTAGCCCCAATGACCTTTCCATGTGGCTAGATGCCCACATGCCTGGAAAAGGGTTTGATCCTGCAGGAGCTTGCAGAGGAGGAGGCATTCTTACACTTCACATTCAAGGGCACCAAAGAGGAAAGAATCAAGATGGAGCGTAATTAGCTCTAATAAAATGTTTATTTTATTGATCTTTCCCCCAATGAAGATTCCAATGGCAGCAATTCAAGATGGTTTTACTAATGAACAAAATGATGAAACAGTATCTAATACCTTAACCTTGACAACTGGCTTGGAAAGGAGAACTAAAATCTACAAGGAAGACAACTTTGAGGAACTCCAATATTTTCCAAACTTCTACACACTCTTGAAAAGTATTGATTCAGGTAAACATTATGCTTTCTGACCATGTGGAATAGAAACAGTAATTCCAGGAAATGTATGGGTGGGGTTTTTTCTTCCTGTTTTCACTTTCTAAATGCAGTCTTCAATGACATATATTGTGGCCTCGGGGAAAAGAGTTCACATCAATTTTTTCAAAAAAAGAATACTAGTCATGAAAATATTTAGGAAACGATAATCAGGAAAGGTGGAGTTTCTGGATAGTTCAATCGTCTTGTTAACAGAGGGTTCATTTATTTGTTTAACAGTCACTGGACATGTGCAGTGTTTGGGACACTGAGGTAAGCCCTGTGCAGATGAGGAGAGAAATCAATGTCACTTGCTCAGCCTCAAGTCTTATTGCAGATCTTTTTTTTTTTTTAAGGCTATATTTATTTTCCTCTCTTAGTGGGAACAGTGTGTTTAACATAATTTAATCCTTTTCAAAATAATTCAGATTTTTGCTTTTTAGACATTTTCAGCTTCAGTCTTGAAATGAGTTCAAATAAACTAAACATTGGACCACAGCAGGTCAGGAGCCCAAAACACACTTGGAAAATGATTTTTTTTTTAAAACAAAGTCCTCAGTGTGCCTTTTCTCTTACATGTACACCAAAATAGGTTAACTGAAAATTTCAATTCATGTTTAATTTTGATTAATCTTCAAGGAAGATAATAATGAGCAAATTTTCTTTTGTTATTATTGTCCAGACAGATGCTCTGCACTGCTTTATGGCTTTTCCTCTCCCTGTTCAAAGATTCAGCCCTGGATCAAACATTTGTAATAAATATTTCCCCAAGAAGTTGCCTTAGAGTGAGCTTTTGTTTCTGGAGAACATCCATTGTCCCTCAATTCCAGACATTGGCCAGATGGCACCAGTCCCTCTGCTGGTGTCTACTGGGCTGGTACATCTTGAGGGTTCATTCTCAGCCATCTTGCCCCCATTGATGGCAAATGCCTAGCTCAGAACCTTTGTCATCTTGGTGAGTCACTTCTTGTCAGGGAGGAACATCAGCATGACACCAGATGCCTGTACAGATGTGATCTTGAACAAATAATGTGATGGCTGAAGTTATTTACCTGTGCTTTTCCAGGATCTCCTCCCCATTTCCTCTCTCACCTTTCTTCTCTCCCAACTTTGGAGCTTTCATGATATTTGAAAGATTCCACTGTATGGAATGTTTTTTATTTTGTTTATCTTTTTGACACCCCCCCATTCTTAATTTCCTTTATTTTTATAGAATTTTAATTTAAATCCTTACACTAAGGTCTTTGACAATACCCATCTTTCTCACCCAAGGTCTGAACCAACTGAGAAATAATAAAATGTGTAGAAAAGCAAAATATTTCTGATAACTGATAAAGTCTGGATTGTAAGGGTTGTAGAATGCAGCTTAGTGTGAGATCCAACAATGAGCTTGCTTACACCCTGTCCTCAGTCTAGTTCTTGGAATAGCCAATACCAAGGATCGTTGGGATATACAGAGCAGGCACTTGTCTCAGATTCCTCCTTCCACTGTTCCAGGGGAGCAAAAAGAAGAAAGATTCCAAATCCCTATCAGTTAAGAAATGAAGACTATTGGCCATTGCCTATCAACCTCATCTGTAGGAAGGATGAAAAGGTGGGGGGACAGGCTAGGTGTATTTAGAAGAAAGCCTTCATGGCAGCTAAAAGAATAGGGAAAATGGGCTCTCCTCTAGCACCTTTCTTCAAAAATGGAAATAGATTTTTTAAATTTTAGAATTGAGATGTGTGTGTGTGTGTGTGTGTGTGTGTGTGTGTGTGTGTGTGTGTGTGTACTGAATGGCTATGGAATCATCAGCCATCCTTTTCCATCAAGATGCAGAACAGTCAAATATGAAGGGTCTCCAAGAAACCGTTAATAGTGGTTACCTATAGGAGTAGGGGTTGGGGGGTAGGAAGAAAATGTTATTTTCACTACTATTTACTTCTGTACTGTCAGAATATTTTTACTATATGCATATATTCTTTCAAGTAAAATAAAGTTTAGAAATCAATATATACTACTATTAAAAGATCAAACCTAGGGTGCCTGGGTGGCTCAGTGGGTTAAAGCCTCTGCTTTAGGCTCAGGTCATGATCTCAGCGTCCTGGGATCGAGGCCCGCATTGGGCTCTCTGCTCAGCAGGGAGCCTGCTCCCTCCTCTCCCTGTCTCTCTGCCTGCCTCTCTGCCTACTTGTAGTCTCTCTCTCTGTGTCAAATAAATAAATAAATAATCTTAAAAAAAAAAAGATCAAACCTACATTATAAAAAATAAAGATATATGTATGTTTTTATTTTCAAATATTATTTGATTAATGAAAACAGGTCATTCTTGCCCTCAAAAACATATAACCTGAGTAAAGAAAATTGTCGGGTCACAAATCTTCTTTCTTTTTGAGTTCATCTTACCCAGGTTGTAAACTGTCTCTTTATCATCTACTCTATTAATAAAGTATTTTAGATTAAAGTAAATCTTTTTGGAGAAGTGATAATTGATTGCCCATTTCTGGAAAAGTTCAGTATGCCTGTACAGTATCCTGTACTCTGAATCAAGTCTTAGGCTTTCTGTAAATTAAATATATGTGGTCTCAGCTATAAATGTAGGGAGAAATATTTCAATAAGATGCCTACTTCTTAAATTGACACTGAAAGAGGAAGCTATACTCCACTAGTTTTTTTTAATTATTTTGTCCTTCTATATAGAAAAAGAGGCAAAAGAGAAAGAAACACTGATTACTATCATGAAGACATTGATTGACTTTGTGAAGATGATGGTAAAGTATGGCACAATATCTCCAGAAGAAGGCGTTTCCTACCTCGGTGAGAGTCCTATCAGTTTTATTTTTACTTTAATAGTTTTCATTGTCCAAAGTGAATTAGGAATTTAGCAATAATTACCTCACAAATTTGATCACTTATGCTGAAATAGCCTGAAACATCTGAGTAACCGGAATTGACCAGCTTGATAATGCATAGAAATAAAATTAACCAGAAGTTTTCAACTCTTTATAGGTATAGCTTGAGTGTAAACATTTCACATTTATTATATTTTATCTTATTAACATTTTCTAAATATCTCCATAGAGACAATTTTATTAAAATTTGACTCCCCTCTCTTTTTTTTTTTTTTTTCAATTGTGTTTACATGGTCAGGACTAAAAGAGTTGGTTTTAAATAGTGAGGTCTATGTGTGGTAGGAAGGAAAGAGCCCAGGACTGAGCAGCAGAAGTGATGCCCCCTGGTCTGGCTCGGCCAAAGACCAGCTCCGTCCCATGGGACATCCCAAGCACTCACCTTGCTTGGCCTTAATTTCTGCATCTGTAAAATAAAGGACTGTGTGATCAATGATAGGGCTGGCAAACTACAGCCATGGGACCAAATCTGGCCCATTGCCTATTTTGGACAGCACACAAGCTAAGAATTGCTTTTACACGTTTAAATGTTTGAGGAAAAAAATCAAAAGAAGAACCATATTTTGTGACACAAGAAAAGTATATAAAATTCACATGGCAGTGTCCATACGTGAAACTTTATTGGCACACAGCCAC
Source organism: Ailurus styani (assembly GCA_002007465.1). Lineage (NCBI taxonomy): Eukaryota > Metazoa > Chordata > Mammalia > Carnivora > Ailuridae > Ailurus > Ailurus styani. The sequence continues at coordinate 2,218,852 of LNAC01000084.1, read as the reverse complement.
ACCCGTTTGTCTTGGTGCTGTCTCTGGCTGCTTCTGTGCTACAATGGCAGAGTTAAGTAGTTGCAACACAGACCACAGATGGTCCACAAAGTACTTACTATCTGGCCCTTTACTGGAAAAGTTGGCTGATCATCTTTGATTCCTTGAACTTTGTAGATAGGCTTCAATGTTCTCTGTGCATGAGGGTTGTTTAAATAAAAAAAGGGGGAGGGGGCTTTGTTTTCCTGCTTGGTTTAGTTAATCAACAAACACCATTTATCTCTGATGTCCTTTGAGCAAGATGACCTCATGGCCCATTACTCTGATCTCTAAGAGAGGAGGAAGAATTAGAAAAATCTCACAGGATAGAATAATCCAGAATTACTCTCTATGAACTCCATTTTTTTTCCCATGAAAATAATTTTGCTGGTTTTTTCCTGGTTGCAGAAGAGCATATTTATTTCTAAAAAATTATTTCTAAAAAATCATTACAAAATGATGCTAAAAAAGAAGCGAAAAGGGGCTCCTGGGTAGCTTAGTCGGTGAAGTGTCTGCCTTCAGCTCGGGTCATGCTCCCAGGGTCCTGGGATCAAGTCCCACATCGGGCTCTCTGCTCAGCCAGGAGCCTGCTTCTCCCTCTGCCTGCTGCTCCCCCTGCTAGTGCTGTCTCTCTCTCTCTCTGACAAATAAATGAATAAAATCTTCAAAAAAAAAAAAAAAGGAAAAAAAATCACTCAATACTGGCACCCAGGTGACATTCTGGTATATATCCTTCCAGATGTTTGTCTGTGTTTGCATACAAATACACCTTTGTTGTTTCTTTCTTTGTTTTATCTTGTTTAACAAAAAATGGCCTCATATTATACATAATGCTTCGAGGCCTACTTTACTCAGTAGATCAAAGGCATGGTTTCAGATCTATCACTATTTCATACCAAACCCTATGACTCAAATTCCACACTTAAGTCATTTATCCAATGGAAATAGACTAGAAATGCTACAAGGCTTAGGTGCAAGTAAGGCTTATTTCTACTCCTGTTCATACTGTGCTATCCAGTATAGTAGTGGAAAGGGAATTCATTGCCTCATGTAACTGAGGAGTCCAGGAGACGGGGTAGTCTGACGTTAGGTCTGTAAAGTCCACCAATAGTGTGAGGAATCTATCCCTCTCCATCTCCCGGCACTGACTTTCCATGTGTTGCTTCATTCTTGAGAAGCTGCTCTCTTATGGGACAAAGATGGCTGGCAATCTCCATTCTCACAGGACAGCAATCCTAGCAGGAAAAGATCCTCTTTCCCCAGTGGTCCTTGCATTGAATCTCATGGTCCTGGCTTACATCACAGGCTCCTCTTTGAACCAATCACTCAGCCCAGGGCGGTGGAGACCCTGAGGATCCAGGCCTGGATTATTAGGCCCTGCCTGAGCCAAACGTGCTGAGAATGAGAATGGTCTGGGTTTTCTTTTTTCTTTTTTAAGATTTTATTTATTTATTTGACACATAGAGAGAGAAAGCAAGAGCAGGAACACAAGCAGGGTGAGTAGAAGAGGGAGAAGCAGGTTTCCAATAGAGCAGGGGACCCAGTGTGGGGCTTGATCCCAGAACCCTGGGATCACGACCTGAGCTGAAGGCAGATGCTTAACCACTGAGCCACCCAGGTGTTCCTGGTCTGGGTCTAAAGGAAAATCAAGATGTAGTTACCAGAAAGTGTTGAGGAAGCCCAAACCACAGGTGTCCATTAAAGGCTTCAACCCCAGACATGTCCTAGCAGTGGCCGCAGAGATATAGAAGAGACTTTTGCAATTAACTAAGTAGGAGGCTGAGTTAAGGATCCCAAATAGTATGGAATAATAGATTCCTAGAAATAAGATCCATGGCAAAGCATCTTAATCACAGTGTTAATATTGTGGAATTTGCTTTATGATCTATCTGGTGAGGTTTAAACAGTTTTAGTGGAAGTTTGATATCATCTTTCAGGAAATAAAATTATATTTCATATTTCTTTCCTTCCTCCTTCCAGAAAACTTGGATGAAACTATTGCTCTGCAGACCAAGAACAAGCTAGAAAAAAATGTTACCGACAATAAAAGCAAACTTTTCCCAGGTATGATTTATTTCACTATTTTTCTACCTTTTAGCACAATCACCCTTTGTGTGGCAAAAAATGAGGTCAATAAACACTCATCAACAATTATAGATTTCAAAATTTTTAAAATCTGAAGTCCAAGTATAGGATTAAGTAGCCACAACCTTGGATATTTTGTGGCTGGTCTCAGCATAGAAATCTGTAATCCCAAGGAGGCTTGAAAAGAAATGCGGGTTTTCCCTGAAGATTCTTAAGAGGTAGCTGGTGGGGAAGGGAGGAGACTATATCACAAAACGGAGTCATTTTTCGTGAAATTCTCCTTTAGGCATTTTTTTTCCTCTCCCAAGATCACTTTTTCTCCAGAACACAATCCCTGGTCATCTGTCCACACTCTGCTGCCCTTCCTCCGGTTCTCCCCTCCCAAGACTTCCTCTCTCCTTGGAGAAAGTCTGTGCCCCTAGGTAGTGTGATTTACTCTCTCCTCTTGGCTTTTTTACTCCTGCATCTCCACCCATCACAGCATGGAACCAAGTGGTGCAAAGGAGCCTGCTCTGAGGAAGGAGGGAGGAGCAAAAAGAGAGAAGATCACACGTTCACATGCCTAATTTTGTGTCCCTGTCACAGAAGTTATGTACATACATTTGATGGAATATTATGCAGATCTTTAAAACGATGTTTCCAGGTAGTTTCTAATACCCTGGAAACATGTTTCTATAATGATGTCAATGACAAAAGCAAGGAACAAAATTATACTGCAACTATGAAAAAAAATTACACATCAAAAAATATATACAGACCACAGCATTAGTAGTGGATGTTGCTATATATAACAAAGTAAAAACTGACTTCTTACTTCTTTCCTCTTTTTTCTGTAGTAATAACACTTTTAATGAGAAAACGAAGCTTGTGGCTAGGCTGCTTGACATTTCCTATTTTATTTACAACAGGGATGCATTACATCGGTTTTCAAGTGATTAGCTACTTTAAGGTGTATGACATTTTTAATTTAATAGAAGACTGTTAGAAGGAAATATAGTTTTTCCCCACTCTTGTTCCCTCGCTTTTTTTTGAAGTATAATTGATATGGAAATTAGTTATTTTTAAGTGACAAGTGAACAGATCCCATCCTGACAGCAAGGGTCCAGTTCTCTTCTTTGCATTAGGGTGGCCAAGGATAAGGGAGTATGAAGAAAGAGGCAGAAGGAAAGACTTTCCAGAGCCCCAGTTTCTTAGGTGCTACTCCGAGTTACAGAGTGTTCTTCAACAATACAACATCATGGAGAGATTAAACAACTACAGGGTTATTTTACTTTGGAATGAAGATTCAATATACTTTGGGACCTGATGTCCTACTTGATTGCCTACATTGATTATAATAAGGAAAATAGCCTATGCTCTAATGACACAGTAGCAGAAGGGAAAGAACACTAAACCAAAACCTGGAAAAGCGAGGCTTTGGCCCAGCAATTTTGCTCATTCAATGCACATCTCTCCCCATTCTGGGCCTCAGTTTCCTCTTCTGTGAAATGGGGGGAGGGAGTTGGACAAGATAATCACTAAGATCCCTTTCAGCTCGAAAAATGATCTGACCTTAAACAGTATCTTTACAATAAAGTTTATTTCTACATTATGAACTAATTAATAGGAAATAGGGTGATAACAACGTGCACAATCTGATTACAGCACCATCAGAAAAGAGTCATGAAGAAACAGATAGCACCAAGGAAGAAGCGGCTAAGATGGAAAAAGAATATGGAACGTTGAAAGATTCCACGAAAGATGATAACCCAAGGGGAAAGACAGATGAGCCAAAAGGTATGGAATTAACAGCTCTAGGTTGGCAATGAAATTGGGAGAGCAAAAACTGTCATGACACACACTTTGATAAAAAATGCAAGCTCCGACAGATCTGCTAAATCAGCACCATCTGTATAGAAAAGATTCAGCACATGGTATCTTTACTTGAATAACAATCTTTTTTAATGGTTTTGAGTCTCCTAGAATGGCAAATTGGCTTTGTCTTCTGATGGTCTTTACTGTCCAGTGGACTTTTGTACTTTGAGAGGAATACTTATGACCATTTGTGCATCGTTTAAGGTCTAATTTATAACTTATTAAACACTTTTTCTTTTAATATAATTAATATTCCTCTAAATAATCATATGCTACTTATTCAAGAAGTCATCAAAATTTATGGATTTAACAGAGCAAATTTCCTTAATCATTTGTAGTGATTGAAATGAGACAAGCAGTCTTAAGGACCTGATTAAAAATCATAAATACAATATATTGAATTTCCTTAAATAATTTGAAAACCTTAAAATGCACAAAGCATACATTAACTAGCCCAATAATTACAAAACTTATGTTTTTATCCTTATTCTTACACATTTCCGTGGTCCAATTTCTACCGTGCCTTAGTAAGTCTATGTGATATAAAATTTACTTTTTCCTAGGATTTTAGAGATTTTACTCCAGTATTGAAGAAAAAGACCATATGGGGGGCTGGGGGTGGAGGTGGTGGGGAGAAAGAAAAAAGAAAAAGACCCTATGAGCATGCAAGTTCTAAGTTGCTAACCCTTCGATTTCAGGTCGGGATGTGGTTTCTGGTTGCACAGTGCAGTGGTTCAAAACCCTTTTATTATGACGTGTGCTAGTTACATCATGGAAAATATATCTACCCCTCAGATATTCTTCTTCTGAAACAGTGTCTTTACCCAAAGTTGTGAACAGATGGCTTAACCTACCTTATTTTTCTGTCATTATGATTTATTTGACCCCTATGGTATAATTAGAATGCTACCTATATCTTATCAGTGTCTTATTAGTAGGGTCATCTAGAGGTTTTATTCCATAGAAACTGGGGAAGTGGGTCAGTGCTCTTACCCTCAGGGGCAGGGGAGGTGTGACATTCAGCTCATCGATCATCTGAAGAGACACCACTGGGCTCTTTTTTCATTACTTATTATGTATGATCATTAATGGACTTCGCTTTTTCTTTCTGGACGATATGAGACCACAAAAGCTGATCATGATCATGTTATAGCTCTTAATTTTGAAGGGACTGCTTGGCCTACTCACACGTTCCTAGTCTCTTCTGTTCATACAGATAGAAACAAGTTCACATTCATACTTGATAATAGATCCTACTTAACATGTCTATATATTAAATCAAAAAGTAGCAGGCACCTGGGTGGCTCAGTGGGTTAAGCCTCTGTCTTCGGCTCAGGTCATGATCTCAGGGTCCTGGGATCAAGCCCCGCATCGAGCTCTCTGCTCGGCAGGGAGCCTGCTTCCCTCTTCTCCCCCTGCCTGCCTCTCTGCCTACTTGTGATCTGTCTCTGTCAAATAAATAAATAAAATTTTAAAAAAATAAAAAAGAAGCAAACTAATTATGTACTTAATATCTTCTAACTTCTTAACAGCAAAAACTATTACCAAATATTTCCCATTTATATCACAACTACCTTTGTTAAGACTTACTATCAACCTTTTCCATTTATGTAGGATGTTCTCCTCAATGATGATGATGATTGATGATGATGATGATGATGTTATGCTTGAATTGGTGTAGCTTGGGAGCAGGAGCTCCCTGTTCCTTGTTTATCCTTTTAACATTGTGCCAGTTTGGTTTTTTGTTGTTATTGTTGGGTTTTTTTTTTATGTTTCAAGTTTTTATTTGAATTCTAGTTAGTTAACGTATCGTGTAATATTGGTTTCAGGAGAAGAATTCAGTGATTTATCACTTGCATGCAACACCTAGTGCTCATCACACCCAGCGTGCCCAGTTTTTAAAAGATCTTTGCTCTCTGGCAACAACAGGATGTTCTTGGCTCACTGAATTTTCTCATCCCAAGACTCAAAACCAGTTCCTCTTCAAAGAGTTCTAGTTCTTTTTTTTTTCCAGATTTTATTTATTTATTTGATTGCAAGAGACATAGCGAGAGAGGGAACACAAGCATGGGGAGTGCAAAAGGGAGAAGCAGACTTCTGGCAGAGCAGGGAGCCTGATGCGGGGCTTGATCCCAGGACCCCAAGCGTCCCAAAGGCAGATGCTTAACAACTGAGCCACCCAGGAGCCCTGATTCTAGTTCTTTTTTGTAGACGATCTAGAGACCTGAACCTGAGTTAAATGGGTTCAAATGAGTAATAACATGGGCCAAAAAATACTACTTCTAGTTCAATTATTGGGACTTGAGACAGGAAAAATAATTCTTTTCTTATTATATCAAGATCACATTGATTTTCCCTATCTTATAAAGCTTTATATTCTCTAGCACATTCTTCATAGACCATCACAATTTTCTCCTACATCAAAATAGCTGATGTATCAACACTAATCATTCGATGTAGTAGCCTATGTTGAGAAAGGTTATGATGTTGCATTTGGGCTCAAGAGGAAAGAACTTGGGAATGATTAATTAATAATGTTTGTCATGGGCATAAAGAAGGGGGAGTTGGTAATGTACAGGTCATGTTTGCTGACTCTGTAGACCAATCAGTCATACTGCCTTGATACTTCCCTAGGTCTACTTTGGATGAATGGTAAACTCTTCTGAATGTTTTTTCTTTTTTTTTTTAAATATAGTAAAATACATATAACATAAAAATGATCACATTAACCATCAACCCATGTGTAATGATTGTATTTCCCGAAGACAGTAAGCCATCACCTAAGACCTTTGACTTGCAAGGGTAGCACGCTTTGTGTTCAAGACAACACCTTCTATCACCACTATGCAAATATCCATGAAAATGGATGCTGACAGGTATCTTTGCTTATTTTAGGAAAACATTGTGTAAAAAAGGAATATGAAGGAGTTGATTCTTGGTAGTCTACTATCCTGTTTAGGATGTGAGTGTTTAGAGACTAAGAATGAGGTTAGATTTCTTTTCTCATTAGGAATTCCATCAGATACTAATAGGGAGAGAATAGAGTAAAACTCCATCCCTTTAGTATTACTGTTTGTAATGGTTCTCTTGAAACATTAGGAGGAGGGTAGGGATTTGGGGCTAAAATTATTTCCCTCTCCATTATTTGAAGGTTTAATTTATTCATGCTACCCCTGACTCCTATTACTCTGAGATAAGGAAAACTAATTTTAGTACAGTTTAGAAAACACCAACCTCGGCAGAAGCCAAGGGCCAACATTTCTTGAAAAGCATGTAATTCCCCAAAGGGCATATCATATCATATACCTTTGTATTGACAACTGCTTTGCTTGGAATTTTTTCAGAGGCTGTTTCTCTGTTATAATGCCCACTGAGACAATGCATATTGTCTCTGGACAGAAAAATAAAAGCATCCATGTGGGTAAAAGCAGGATTTACTGGGTTTCCTGAGACATGTATTCAGCTATAAATAAACATTTATTGTGATGGCATGGCAGGCACCAGGCTCAGGAAGCAGACCTCTAGAAGTAATATAAGAAGTAATGGTTACCTCTGAGGACTCAAGCGAGCTTTGAAATGATTTGAGAATGGTTCTTAACCCATATGCAGGCAAGTGTAACACAAGCTACATAGGTGTGCACATATCTCCCTGATTGATGAGTCAGGAGTGTGTAGACCAGAGAGAAAGTTGGAAGACAATACAGGGCAGAGCAAAGAATAAGGTAATGGTCCAGCTAAAACCACTTTAAAAAATAATTATAAGCAGAACACATTGTCAAGGAATATCTGTAAAAAGTCCGTTTTGGTCTTGGCGATGTGGCATGATGGCCCCATCAAACCACAGCAAATATTTATCAACCATGCCAAGCATATGTGAGATCCTCTGAGGAATAGCAATAATAATGGGAATGGGAAGAACAACAATGCCCTAAATTTATATTGCCTTCGATTTACAGAGCATGTTTCCATGGGTCTCTTTTTGGGTTTAATGTTAAAAAAAAAATCTGATTTAATCACCAGTGATGCAAAATAGCACATCCACCTGGACATAGTTGAGTTAGACTATTTAAACTCTTCTGTCCTACAGGGGCTCACATTAAGAATAATCTTTTAGGGATGCTTGGGTGGCTCAGTGGGTTAAGCCTCTGCCTTCACCTTGGGTCATGATCCCAGGGTCCTGGGATCAAGTCCCTCATCGGGCTCCTTGCTAGGCGGGGAGCCTGCTTCTCCCTCTGCCTCTGCCTGCCCCTCTGCCTGCTTCTGCTCTCTCTCTCTCTCTCTCTCTCTCTGACAAGTAAATAAATAAAATCTTTTAAAAAACGAATAATCTTTTAAAATACTGATTTCTAACTGGTGTAGTCCTTTGAATGATTCAGTAATTATTCTTAAATGAAATCAAATTTATTCTGAGTTCAACTATATTTATAAAGTTAATTTTTCAAGTAAATTGCTCTCTGGAGACTAAAGAAAACTACTTTAAAACTTTATTCCATGATCTCAGTGTGGGTCTATTTGCCAGTTCGATGTTTACTCATTCACTTCTGCTCTATGAGTCACTGAAAATCTATTTTTTTGAACTGTCCAAGGGATAAGATAAAGCATTATCATACTCATAAACTCATCCCAAAGCTATCCTTTGTCAAATTTATGACCAGATAATGGAAATAGGTGAGAAAAGTGATTTCTAAGACACCTTTCACCGAAATAGTCTATCATTCCCATATCTTCCTTACAGAAAGCAGAAAAGAGAAGGCAGCCTGTTTAATTAATAAATTGGCTAACTCATGAGGATGCTGTTATTTTTAAAACAACATAAGAGGAGAAAATCTGTGCCTTTGTTTAAGCCCCAAGGCATTCTGCTAAGAATGTCCAAAAATAGTAAGTCCAGTTTTCTCCCCTGTGAGTCAGCAAGTATGCCAGGAGCTAAGCGCGGGTACAGCAGACCTCCCATCAACAGAGGTTTTTCAAGGATAGCAAAGGAGAATTTCTTTCCTTATGTAAAACCCATAAATCTTCTTTTCAGAATTCATCCCTAAATTATAAATAAATAAATAAACTAAGGCTCAGAAAATGAAGTGATTCATCCAAGATCTCCTAGCCAGAGTGGCAGAGGCAGGCCTAGAACACTTGTCCCTTGATTCCTGTCCAGGACTCCTCTGAGTATTTGTTTTGGGCAGGTAGAATGTCAGCATTGTACAGAAATTCTTAAACTGAATGGCTCTGAGGGCATGCTGGCATCTGTGATACCATTAACACTGACTTTGTTTTATGCCACTCAGAACTGTAATCATGTCATCTTCACAGAATTTTAAGGGTATCAAACTTAATTTTTTAAAGATTTTATATATTTATTTGACGGAGAGAGAGATCACAAGTAGACAGAGAGGCAGGCAGAGAGAGGAGGAAGCAGGCTCCCTGCTGAGCAGAGAGCCCGATGCGGGCCTCGATCCCAGGACCCTGAGATCATGACCTGAGCCGAAGGCAGAGGCTTTAACCCACTGAGCCACCCAGGCGCCCCTCAAACTTAATTTTTATAAACACTCTTAAGATCTAATATCTTTAGTATGTCCAGTATTCAATAGGTTAATTCTATTGATTTGTACAGGTTTGTTCTTGTTTTCTTTACGGGGCTGGGGAGACAGATCAAGTTAGCATTCATGTATAAAAAGGGGTATTTCTTTTGCAGTGCTAAAAACCAGAACAGCCAGAAAAGCAGGGCTGCATCTCGATCCTGGCCCTCTTCCCATCTGCCTCGGCATATGTTTTAAAGATTGTGCCGTATTACCTCAGCCATGAGCTATTTTTTTCCAAAGGAAACTGAAATACATTTGAAAAAAATAGTCCAGCTTTCCAAAGTGGACTCTCACAGGCTTTTACTGCACACTGTGTAAATAAAAGATTTGCTTTACAGCTCCCCGGAAAAGAAAATGTAAATGGGAACCAGCTGCTCCTCTCTGAGAGCAGAAGACACCTGACTTTATTCACCTTGTCACCAATGCTCTAGTAAGTGTGTGGAGGTCTCGATGCTGGTGGCAGTGGTTCCCAAACTTCCCCCGAACATGGGAACCTCAGGACCATTTTTTTTTTTAATCATGCTTGGCACCTACCCCCAGATAGTCTCATTTAATTGGTATGAGGAGTAACCTTGGCACCACGATTTTTTAAATCTCCACTAAGTGATTCTAGTACGCAGCCAAGTTTGAGAACCACTGCCTTGTTGGCTAGTTTGGTAACAATTAACAACAGGCACTAAATCGTTCTACTCTAAAAGGTGGATTTTACCCAGCTACACTCAGTAGAGGCTCCAGATTCATTCTAGTTCAAGACCAGGCTCTGACCCTTCCTCAGCTGTGTCCCCTTGGGTGTGTCACTTAACCTCTCTGAGCATTAGTTCACTTGCAAGTAAAATGGGAATGATAATGCTAATTTCATAGAGCTCTGTGAAGATTAAATGATGTATGGATATAGTATGTCTATTGGTATTGTTTTTAAAGTTTACTTGACAGAGAGTGACAACGAGAGAGGAAACAGTAGCAGGGGGAGTGGGAGAGGGAGAAGCAGGCTTCCTGCCAAGCAGGGCGCCAGATGCGGGGCTCGATCCCAGGATGCTGGGATCATGACCTAAGTTGAAGGCAGACACTTAACGACTGAGCCACCCAGGCACCCCATTTGTAGGTATTTTAAATTGTTTCTGCTATAACTATCATTTCAATTCAGAATTCATTATACGTCAAGTTTTTCAAATAGTTCATTTTTTTGTTAAAAACATAAATCTATACCATTTATACTTTAAAAAATTAAATTCTTCTGATTACAATTTGGCATCTAAGAAGCCTTTATCCATTCACTTATTTGACAAATATTTATTGATAGATGATTACATGTCAGGCTTTATCAGCAAATAAGAAATATTTCTAAGGAAGACAAACAATAAACTTACATAAACTATATGATTTGATTGAAAGTGATAGTGTTATAGATAAAAATAAAGCAGAAGAGGAGGATGAGGGTGATTGGGGGGCCTATTTTAAATTAAACTCTTGGAACATCTGGGTGGCACAGTCAGTTGAGCGTCTGACCCTTGGTTTGGGCTCAGGTCATGATCTCAGGGTTGTGGGATGGAGCCCCGCACTGGGCTCCACACTTACCGCAGAGTCTGCTTCAGGGTTCTCTCTCTCCGCCTCTCTCTCCGCCACCACCCCCCCACCCTCACTCACACTCACTCTCTCAAATAAGTAAATCCTTAAAAATAAACAAACAAATAAATAAATAAGAGAAACTGTCCTAATCATACGTTGTTATGATCCACAAGATAGTGGTTTAGTTTTTAGTGGATTGCAGTATAGATTTCTTTAAGCCGCAATAAACTCATTCTCTCTTGTGGGTTGGTAATATCAATATAGTGGATAAAATTACTTTCAAGCATTTCATACTTTCTAAAAAAAATTTTTAAAGATTTTATTTATTTGTCAGAGAGAGAGTGAGCGCAAGCAGGGGGAGCGGCAGGTTTCCCGCTGAGCCAGGAGTCTGATATAGGGCTCGATCCCAGGATGCTGAGATCATGATGTGAGCTGAAGGCAGACATTTAGCCATCTCAGTCCCCCAGGTGTCCCCATTTCATACTTCTAAAAATTTAACATTTTTATAGGAAATCGGTTCCTGAGCAAAAAGCAACTAACAAGATGATGCCAAGTCCTCTATTTCAAATTGCCTTAGGTTGGGTTCTTTCTGAAACAGATCTCGAGAGAAGGATTTGAGGTCAAGTTTAATTGGGAGATGACCCCAGGAAATACCACTGGGGGGATAAGTACATGAGACAGGGAAAGGAAAGAAGCCCATATAAGGTGGGTTCACATGCTGGCTTCGGTTGTGAGTAACTGGAGCTCAGTCCCATTGAGGATCTCTGGGAGGCTGTGTGGAATGTTCCCGAAGCAAAAGGAAACTGGGTATTTATCTACCAATTCTATCCATCATTAGGTGAGGGCCCCTCTATTAGTATATCTGGAATAGAGCAGATATGAAGGTGGGGAAGCAACAGTTTCTGCTACGTTATAGCAAAAAGCCCATATTTATTCTTTACTCTCCTAATTTTAAAAATAAGAATATGTTTATTTATTTTACTTTTTAAAGACAGAGAGCGCACAAGAGGGAGAGAGTGGGAGGGGGAAAGAATCTCAAGCAGACTCCCTGCCTAGTTCAGAGCCCAATACGAAGCTCAGTCTCATGACCCTGACATCATGACCTGAGCTCACACAAGGAGTCAGATGCTTAACCAACTGAGCCATCCAGGCGCCCCTCCTAATTCAGAATTTTTAGCACAGTATTTTCAATCATTCTTAAAGTTTCAGAATTAATTACTTAATGTGCTGATAACAAATTCTCTATTTGTTAAAGTCCTATGAGATCCACTAACTGGATTTAAACTCTTTAAAAATAATGAAGCTGCGTTCTTTAGAAATAGTCTATACTAAGATTTCTTTCTTTGTTCGAAACGCCTTTTCTGTCTGAATTAATTTCAGATACAGAACGCTATTTTTATGCTACCAAATCCAACGTTCTCTTGACCTCAACAAACAAACAACAGGCAATGAATATCACTATGTTCATTGTACTGTAACGTTATAACGTCAGCCAGGAGGACTTGATCTTTTATATGCTCCAACATTCTTAAAAACAAAGCACTGAAACAAAGACTTTTTCTGCACAGGTGATTGCAGTGAATTGGGGGTGAGAAGTGTGGATCTCTTCTCTTGTCCACTCATCCCCTTGGCACAAGAGCTTCCCTGTGCTTCTTTGGGGTCCAGATAACATGGAGCCCCAGTGGTGAGGCAAGAGTTTGGGCGACCAGGAAGAAAGATACCCAGGAAGTCACTTAGGTAGATGCAGAGGTGGAAACTGGAACATCAGCAGATCCTAGGACAGTGCTGTCATTCATGGACTGTAGTTAGATGAACCGGAGTTCAAGCCTGGCTCCACAACTTACTAGCCATATGATCAGCATATTACTTTTTCTATGTCTCAGTTTCTTCATCTGTAAAATGGGGATGAAGTGGGAGGACCTGAAGAGGGTGTGGTGAATAGTAAAAGAGGTAGAGCACATTTTGTAGCACAAAGCAGAGCCCTTGACAAGTCCTAAGCACATGGTATAGGTAACTCAGCCAGCAAGTCTAAGAAGTACACTCAAGGTAACAGGGCTCAACGAGTGGCTCAGAACAGGTGCTCACTATTGAGCTGTGGCAGCCATTACTTCTTACAGAGCCCCTGGACTTTGAAGCCTTCTTTTCTCAGGCCATTCAGAATTCTCCAGACCACCTGGTCCCTTGGTGCAGACCCTCTGAGTACTAGGGACCTCATCCACTTTCAGGTGTGGTTGATTTCTTTGAGACAGAACAAGGCTACATCAGTGTCCATGCCTGAAGGCAGATCTTTTCTTTCAGATGATACAGGTAGCAGAAACTTGGTAAGACCAGAGTCTAAATTCTACTTCTGCTATTTCCTATGTGGTCTCAGCCAAGTCACTTAGCCTCTCTGAGCCTTAGTTTCCTCACCCCACCCACTTGCAGATCACAATGTATATAAGGACTTTGTGGAGCAGGTGTTTCAGTGATGCCTAGTTCCTCTCACCACACCTGAGGCCCACGGGAGAAGGTTTACCTCTGGGGGAGCTTTACTAGAACAGGTTCTAAGGTTCACATCCAAACCTTGAAATGAGGCCTGTGTCTCTCCTTCATCAGAGATTTTACACACTCCCTACCAGACTGGGTAGGAGACTTGTATGGTGGCCTACACAAAGCCACACATACGGATGTACTTAACATCATTCATTTGGTGATGGAGTCTTTTCAGTATGGAAGTATCACCACTCCAATTTAGTTCTTGACCTGAGAATACTCCCCAGTTTGGAAGAACCAGTCCTAACCAGAGATGATGCAGTCTAAGAACTGAAGGCACCTGGATAGTTATCCAGTGAACTGAATTAAACCTCTTCTCTGCCAGGACAATAGACAGCAGGGAGAGAGAGAGAGAGAGAGAGAGAGAGAGAGAGAGAGTGTGTGTTGGCTCCTTGACACTAGCCTGGCCCTGTCTCCTGGAATCTTACCCCTACCCATTCTCTTCAACCCCCCCCCATACACACACACCATGCACACAAATACGCACACTACTTCATGAGGGACACCACCTCACAAGTGCTCAATGACTCCAGGGTTTATGGTTCTAAACAAGAGTGTGGTCTTTACAAAGAAATGCAGTGGTATTTTCTGAGTATTTGATATGGGTTCTCTGCCCTTTTCCAGGGAAAACAGAAGCCTATTTGGAAGCCATCAGAAAAAATATTGAATGGTTGAAGAAACACAACAAAAAAGGAAATAAAGAAGGTAAGGATCTAGGATGGTTGTAAATTGCCAATTTCACCCATTTGTCAGGGATTCTTGTTAAAGGAAGTTTCCCACGATCAAACCAGTCTAAAAAGACTCCAGGAAGAAGGAATGCCGGTGCGGGAATGTAATCTCCATTTGTCTTATTTTTCAAAGCAGCCTCTCAAGCAAAGGCCTTTTCTTTGACATTTGATTATGAAAAATGTCAAACAAAAGTAGAGAGAATAGGGGCGCCTGGGTGTCTCAGTGGGTTAAAGCCTCTGCCTTCGGCTCAGGTCATGATCTCAAGGTCCTGGGATCAAGCCCCGCGTAGGACTCTCTGCTCAGCAGGGAGCCTGCTTCCTCCTCTCTCTCTGCCTGCCTCTCTGCCTACTTGTAATCTCTCTCTGTGTCAAATAAATAAATAAAATCTTAAAAAAAACCTCTATAAAAAAGTAGAGAGAATAGTATAATGAATCCCCGTGTATCCATCAGCCACCTCCAATAATTATCAATATTTTGCCCTTTCCTTGGAGTATTTTTTAAATTTTTAAAAATTTTTACTTATCATTTTTAAAGGGGGGGGGCAAAGGAGGGGCAGAAAGAGAGGGAGAGAGAAAATCCTAAGCAGGCTCCACGCCCAGCATGGAGCCCACACAGAGCTCCATCTCATGACTCTGAGATCATGACCTGAACAGAAATCAAGAGTCAAGTGCTTAACTGACTGAGCCCCCCAGGAGCCCCTCCTTGGAGTATCTTAAACAAAGGCATTTGTGACCACACATTAGATGCACCCTGCCGTCACAAAAGCTGTCACTCACTTAAAGTAAAACACCGAATAAGACCGTTCTGTTCTGAGTACCAGAGAAGTGAAAATGGAAGCAGCCTCCCCCGTCCTCCACAGCCCCCCAGGGAGTGCCCAGCATCGCTCAAGCCACAGTTGGCCCTGCTCAGTGTTAGCACAGACAGGTGGAGTGATGCAAAGGTGGGGAGCCCATCTCTTTACAGGGAGGGATAGCACTGGGAGAAAGGTCTGCAGGAAAGCCTTTGCTGGAAAGCTAAGGGACGAGA
Source organism: Ailurus styani (assembly GCA_002007465.1). Taxonomy (NCBI): domain Eukaryota; kingdom Metazoa; phylum Chordata; class Mammalia; order Carnivora; family Ailuridae; genus Ailurus; species Ailurus styani. The sequence continues at coordinate 2,203,469 of LNAC01000084.1, read as the reverse complement.
GATGGAGGCAGAGGCAACAGTGGGTGCCAAGACATAAAGAGACAAAAGAGTCATGCGTTCTGGGAACTGGAGCTCCTCGGTTTCCCAGGAACTCTGGGTGTCTGTGGGAAGGTGGGTAGCAGCCAGATCAGGAAGGAGCTTGTGCACCCTGCAAAGGAGGTAAGATTTAGCCAGAAGAGCCTAAATTAGAGCTTAATTAGGTTAGGAACTGAGAAATCTATCTGGCGGCAGTGTGGTTACAGACTGAAGAAATAGGATCCCAGAGGACTGGGCAGCGATTGGAGGCAAGGATCTGGAGCAGAAATGATGGGGCTTAAACCGGGGCAAGGCAGCAGAGATAAAGGGTGAAACTTGAGAGCAGCGTGGAGACATGAGAGTCCACCACGCCTCCCAGGTTTCTGGCCGAGGAGCTACCAAGTGACGTTTTAAAATGAGAGGAGCGGTGTTTTCAGACTTGAATGTGTATTCAGATCACCTGTAGAGCCCCTCGGGGTCCCGATGCCAGATCGAATCTCAGGACCACTAAAGCAGACACTCAAGAGGAAGGACACAGGCATTGATATTTTAACCCCCTCTTCCATGCTTCCACTGTGTAGACAAGTTTGGGAACCACAGAGATAGAGCACAATGGGAAAAAGAGGTGTTTTTCGTCCCTTTAGCCTGTGTTCTTATTAAATTGAGTGAGATGGAAACGATTATCAGCTTCTTGCACATATTTCATTTTATTTGGTTCAGAATGATGTGAATTTCCAGACTGTCAGTTCCATTCAAATTCACATGAACAGTATTTCATCAAATCTGTCATTGATTGAAAAATGCACCATTGTTTCATATACCACAAAGAAAAATTATAACGTGCCATCAGTGACTGTGAAGACTTTAAAAAAAAATGTTGATCTTAGAATCAATGTAATACAGTAGGTACCAAAACGCGTTTTGAAACCAATGTTCATTTTATGGTCCGACAATTTGGAATACTTAACGTTCTTTCTTTCGCTAATTAACATGAATCAGACTCCTGGTCATAACCTGCAACATCCTGCAATTTAATTTTCCACTTCGAGAAATGACCAACCTAGTGAAGCACAGAACCCTAGTGCTTGCATCTCCAAGGCGCTGTGAGCAAATTGCAGAATGACAGTGTTGTGTTTGAGGCTCCTCTCTGCCTCCAGGCAGTGAGGGCTACCTGCCTTACACCCTCCTGAAGGCAGAGGCCAAGACCCTTTCTCTCATTGCCTTCATATGTGCTCTGCTTGACCTAGCTCACCTCGTTAAGCCTGTGGGGATCTAGTTCCTGGGACGTTGCAGTGGCTGCCGCTCTGTGAGCAGCAATTCCATTTGCTCTGACCTTTCTTGACCTCTGCAGATGCCCTTTGCTGGGCAGGGGTCTGGGTGACCTGCGTCTCCTTCCCAAATCCAGGAAAGGGAGGTCCGTGTGAGGTGATACTGAGGAGGAGGAAAAAACTTTATGCACCCTAAAAAATAAAGTCTGTACTTTTTAAAAAAGTAAATCACAGCCCTTTTCTCTTTCGAGCATAACAACCTTAAAACCTTAAGGTTAATAAGGTGGCTCCTGACTTGTGTCATCTAACAGGCAGCCAACGCCCTTTTGCACCATGCTCATTTCCCCAAGGCACACACTGACAGCTATGTTTTAACAATACAGTTTTTCCATTTCAAAAGAAAGCAAAATATTTTCCTTTGCATCCATTCAAATCACCCGGACCTCTTCACATCTGCCCTTGGGCTGCCTTTCATCCCACTAAAGATGTTGACCCTTTGACGAGCTCTCAGGAGAGCCCCAGTATTAACCTGATCCAGCGATGACTAAGAGGAGCCTCTTGTACCTCTGAGTCAGTCAGGAGTCCGCTGGTGAGGTGTGCACAAAACATATGTTCAGCTTGGTTCTGTTTTGTCCTGACGGTAAGGGAAAGTGAAAAAGAACACCAACAACAGAAACCCCAAGCACTACTGAACATTAGTTCTATGCCTGTTCGTTGCTTCATGTTCCCTCCTTCAAGACTGTAGAAGGTCAAAGCAGGGGCTACAGACAGTCTGGAGTTCAGAACCAGACTCTGCCATGACCTGAGCAAGTGTCTTACCTCCTTTGTCCTGAGATGTTTCTTCGTCTCTGAGATGGGGTTAGTGACGCTTACCTTGTGGAGTTCCTCCAGGAGCAAGTCAGATGACAGTTGTAAAGTGCCCTGGACTGACAGTTGTCTCTTTAATCTCCATGGCCCAACACTAATGGGAACAAATGCCTTTCTTCGTGGAGACGAAACCAGTTTTCTCTAAGCCTCGGCTCACTTGACATGATAAACACCTGGCTCAGCAATGTTCTTTATAGTTTTCCTTTCACAGGTGCTCTGAGAGTTTGTTCCCCGCTCTCGCCCTTTTCTTCTCCTTTACAAACTGACAGAAGGCAAGGTTCTGTTCCAGGGGCTGCTCTAGCCAGGCTGAACGGCACTGCCCTCAACTGGCAACTTAAAATCTTGGGGTCTCCCCAAGTATGCTGGGGTATAGAAGACCCACATGTCCAGCCCTGAGAGACATGAGTCATGAATTTTGGTACCACCATAGGATGCTGTATGTAGCCATTAAAGAACATTGAAGAATATTGTTGTTCACTGGGTAAAGTGAATGGAGCTTGTTAATAAGGTTGTATATATACTGTGATCTCAATTCTGGGTTGAGATAGATATATTTGAAAAGCAAAAAAGTAGAACAAAAAACAAGCTGTGGTTATTTATGACTAATAGAATTCAGGTGATTTAAATTTTATTTCCACGTTTCTATATTTTCCATTTTTTAAAACAATAAGCATTAAGGAGGATGTGGGTTTTCTTTAAGCCTTCAGAAAAAATGCCACAGGCAGCCTCCTTACTTGGGGATCTCTTTGTTTTTGATGGGTGGTTTTATGGTTTACATAGATTTTTTGTTTAAGTAGGACAGAAGAGGCATAAAAAGTTTTCTCAAAAAAACCCCCAAAACTCCACGCATATAATTTTTTTTTGCTCCATGCATATAATTCAGATAATGTGAAAAATCATCACAATTCTTAATTTGGAAAAAAAAAAGTGGGTTGTCACATCAACAGTGACTTAGCCTGTAGAACCATTCCAGAAAACCAAAACACATGGTTCTGTTTGTAACTCTTAACCACCTGTGTGATCCTGAACAAGGTACTTAAGCTTTAGAATCGTTACCCCAATGTGATTCCCGGAGCAGCAGCATCAACATCTCCTGGGAGCTTATTTAATGTGCAGAACCTGAAGTTCCATGTCAGACCTACTGACTACAAATGTGTAAAAGCCCTGGGTGATTGGTATAAACATTAAGTTTGCAAAGCCCTGGTCTATGAGCCTGTTCCTCCACGGTCAAATGAGGGAGGCACTCCCCACCTGAACACCTTGCAGGGGTGATGGACAGCAGTTGAGATAATATCACACACACAAACATGGTTTTAAACTCTAAAGATTAAACAAATGCCAAGACCTGTTATGTTTTCCAAGGTGAAAGACAGGGATGGAATGGTAGTTGTGTTGCTGCATTAAAAGCCTCTTAGTTAATGGTAATCCCGGTAATGGGAAGTCTCTTTCCTGATCGTTGCTCACGGTACGCTAACGATATTTTCCAGATTATGACCTTTCAAAGATGAGAGACTTCATCAACCAACAAGCTGATGCGTATGTGGAGAAAGGCATCCTTGACAAAGAAGAAGCCGATGCCATCAAGCGTATCTACAGCAGCCTGTAAAAATGGCCGGAGATCCGGGAGTCTTTAGATTGTCTCAGTAAACGTAGCTTAAAACACTTCTAATTCTGTCATTAAAGTTATTTGACCCAAGGATTATTAGAAAGTGATGAAATTGCAGTAGTTAACCTTTTAGAAGTGGTTAAACATAGCTTTCTTGCCATAAAAACTGTCTGAAAAGTAAAGTTGTATGTAAGCTGTGATTTTGTATATAGAATCCTTATTTCCTTATAATTTTACATTTTATAATCAAAGATGTGTCGCTTTGGAAAGGCTGTCATGGACAGAACTTAAAATTGAAGCTTATTCCACTGTGTCACATCCACAGGCAACCCCCCTGAAGAATTAGGGGGTTCTGTTTTCAAGGCATGCTGGGTACCAGAGCACCTCCGAGACTGTCTGTTACAAGATGTCATTTCCACTACAGTTAGTTCCCTTTTGGGAGTTAAAATAAATTAACATTTCCTCACAGTCTCTCTAGCTTAAAGGATAACTCTCTGCTTTTTTGGCTGTTCCCGCTGGCTCTTTATCAGGCCCAGTGGTGCAAAAAGGAACCTGAAAGATAAGCATAGGATTTGCTGGACTCATCAACAATTTCTCCCCACTCTTGACATTTCCAGACATCAAGTTTGTTTATTAATAGGGATAACTATGTGCTCTCCAAGGAGAAAAATGAGGTCATAAACACTACAGAAGCAAAGTAAACATGTCTGCCAGACCTGAGTTATCTAAACTGAATTTAATCCAGGCCAAGGTTTCTCAACAGAGAGCAAGAGAGCCAGGCAGTAGAACAGAAATAGAGAAAACAGTCATTCCCTCCTTTATGGACCAAAGCTCGTAAACGAACTTTCCTGGAAAAGGTTAATGAACTTGGAGTCCCTGCAACTCCTCTTCCTCAGCTGCCATCACAAACAGCTCTGGAAACAACACACAGTGGCCCAACATCCTCCTGAAATGGTCGGTAATGGGCAATGCTCCCAAACCAAAGAATGCTTTGAAAATGCCTTATTCAGCATAAAGTGATAACATCTTTCTATTTCAGTTAGAAGCCTTAAAAATAATATAATGCTTTGTGTATTAGCTGTCATGACTTCAAACAGCCTTCTGATACTCGGATGCTCCTACTTGGTCTCTAATTTTTGGTGAGGGGTGGGGGAACTTATAGGGGCAAGTGTTAAGAGGTTATGTTTCTCGGGGAGGAAACCACTGCTGCTCCTCCCCATCCTCTCCAGAGTTGTAAAAATAAACAAAAGTCAAAGCCTGACACCCACAAAAACTAAACTCAGTATGTTCTAGAGAAGCCAGTACTCCCCAGTGAACAGTAAGAGGGAACTAAAATCACCTATGCCGAAATTATCCTTGCCAAACTCAATGAGTCAGACCGTTTTAGTGTCATCTTTGATAACATGACCGACTACTTCAACCGTGTCCTATAGTCCAAATAGGCTGCTTGTACATCAGGACAAAAAAAAAAGTCTGGCTGCAATTAAAGCATTTTATCCATTCACTTTTCTCTAATTTATCTAGCTATCTATGCAGTGTATTTTTAAATAACATATTTATTTAGGGAGTTTACTGTGGTTTTCTGATACACAGACATTCATTAGCTCTGGGCGGTAACCAAGACAAAAGAAAAGGGAGATCACTGGCCGTGTTTTAGAAATGAGGAAACTAGTTCACAAGAGGAAGGGCACAGCATGTGCTCAAACTTGAATAGGCAAGCAGTGGTTAAAAGTGGGCCTCGAACCCATTTCTTGTGGCTCAGTCCACTCCTCTGAGGCAGCACCAAAGTACTCTGGTCCAAGACAGTTCAACTGTGGCCACAACAAATGGAGAGTTTTAATAACTTGAAGGAGAGAGATGTCTTGGCCAGAAAGTGCTAAGAGTAGACCTTAAGCAACAAAGAAATACCCAGAAGAATCTTTTTAAGGTTGCGGTCTGAACTTCACATTTCTGCTTATATGACATCTTTTGAACAGCATTTTTGGATTTATGTCTTTTGGATTACTCTCAAATTTCAGATCATGTCACATTAAACAGCATGATAACTTTACATTTTTGAAAGATCCTGTGCCTCTGGAGAGGCCTCGACCCTGTTTTATACATACAGTGTTTTCCCTTCCTTTATTTTTTTTCTCCTTTTCCAACTAACCCCCCATAATCAGGTAGCAGCAAAGCACGATCAAGAGATCACCCTATATCAAGGATGGTAACAGCATGAGAAAAAAACCCAACACATCAGGGAATACGTATGTTATGAACAAAGAAGAAATTCAAAACAAGGGCCGATGACTAGAGCTTCCCATGCGTGCACCTGTGGGTCACCCTCAAGGGCTGGAAGTGTGCAGTTCTGGTTCTATCAGCTCTGCTCCATTGATGCCTAAAGGCACCTGTTTCCTGCTTAATGGAAGACCTGGAGGAGCAGGACAGGGAAGAGAAAATGGAGAGTCCTGTTTGCCCCACAGAAAGCAGATTCCTTTGGGGATGTAGGGGAGGGACAAATATGGGGAATTTTTGTGGGAGCTTAAAGATTTAACCTGGTACTTGAATAAAAACTGAGACCAAAAAGAGTTTAACCGTAAATAGTATTTTGCCTAAGATTTATGGCTATAAACTGTACATACGATAGAAGACAAATTATGTGAATAAAAACTCAACCCTCAATTCAAATGAGCACAGTGACTATGAAACACTCTATAAAATGACTTAATGAAACCTAAACTAGAATTCACCAATGCGTCACAGCATGGCATTTTTAATTTCTTCTTCTGATCATATTCTATGTTTATACTATATCTCAAACAAATCAGGAAAAATATTATGAAAATGTAAAGGCTACTAATACCCATAATTGATTTGCTTTTAGATTATTGAAACTTTTTCAAAATTCCAATTATAACAATAAAACCATTTAAAATGGAGAAGCTGTCACCATTTCAAAAATAATTTAAAAATCAATTTTATTTTTCCATTTGTTGAAAAAAATTGAAGACTCAAATATGAAAACATAGTTTATTTTCTTATCCAGGCTTTTGAAGTTTATTTTTACAAAATAGCAGACAAAATTTGATTCTTTATATTAATACAGAATATGTAATACATATCGAAATATATATATAGCACTTAAGTTATAAACACATAGCAAAATCAGCATCACTTAAACAGCAACCATGTATTTCACATAATTAGGATTTCTCGGAAGATCAACATTGTTTTCAGCTTGAATATGTAATAGTCTTTGATGCTTTAAGTTAACTAGTATTTACAAAACTAGTCTAAAAACTACCATCACCTACAAAAGTGATGAGCTTTAGGATACAATTTTGCTTTCATGCCATAATAAAGACTTAAAGTTATAGAAAGCCAGAGGGAAATAATCACTTCAGTGCAATTGCAGTAGGTGGAACTACTAAATTGTGATTTAACGATGTATGCTTTTCAATTTTCGGTTGTTGGTTTCTTTATGATCCAACCATCTCTTAATCCAGGTTAGATGATCAACCTGATCATCTAACTGTGATAGAGAGAAGTTGCGTAAGGGCTTTCTTCATCTCTGAAAAAAAGAAATTCAGCATAAATCAGTGTTTAAAAATGATATTCAGAAAACTAATATACATACTTATCATATAAGCTAATATCCACTTGCCAAAGAAGGGCAGGAGTGTTATCAATTTATAATATTTGCATGTCCTGGAAGTTGTATGAAATGCAAATACTCATTAGGGTGTACCTTATTATCTGCATTTTATTGGCATCTCAGTTATTGGAATAAAGAAGGGTACTTGTAAAAAAAAAGAATATATATATTCTTATATATTTACATTTTTCTATTACATTTAAATAAAACATGTTAAACCATACTTATATTCATATTTGTTTATATTTTTTATGTTCCACCTTTTCCTCAAAAGGACTTGATGTGCCTACCACAAAAGGATACACATAATAAGATGAATTAGATAGAAATAAAAAATCAGGACTAAGGAAAGGAGAACAGTACAAATATATTAACTATAAGAAATACTGTAGTAGTTGAACTGAACATCAGTTTTAGTTGTTAGCTTCCTGGTAGCCAGGGCAAAAAAGGAAACACAACAGCTTGTGCCATTCTTGGATTCGTAAAGGAAAAAAAAAAAAACCAATTCAGTAGGAGAAAGATTTGCTGTAGTACCAAATTAAAGAACAAAGAAAAAAGCTCACATGAAAAACACCCAGTAACAAATAATAGACAATGTCTTTGACAAATTGCAATAGGATCAGTATTTCAAAATTTCTGCCCTATTTCACAGGGCAGTCCTTCCTTTGACGGGATAAACTAGATGTTTCTGCTTGGCTGCTATCCAGAATTGCTCACTAGACAGTTATGCTACAAAAGCAAAGAAGCAACCTTTTTATAATAAATAACGGAGACAAAAGCAAGTATACTGCAACAGATAAAGCCCTATGCAGAATGCAGGAGCTCTTTTTACACTTCATATATTGAAAATGACTTTCTAGAATTAACATAGTTTTATTTATTATTATTATTTTTTAATATTTTATTTATTTGACAGAGAGAGAGATCACAAGTAGGCTGAGAGGCAGCCAGAGAGAGGAGGAAGCAGGCTCCCTGCAGAGAGCCTGATGCGGGGCTTGATCCCAGGACCCTGAGATCATGCCCTGTGCTGAAGGCAGAGGCTTAACCTACTGAGCCATGCAGGCACCCCTATTTTTTTACTTTTTTTAAAAGATTTCATTTATTTATTTGACAGAGAGAGAGTACAAGCACATGGAGTGGCAGGCATAGGGAGAAGGAGAAGTAGGCTCCTTGCTGAGCAGGGAGCCTGCTATGGGGCTCGATCCCAGGACCCGGGGACCATGACGTGAGCTGAAGGCAGACACTTAACGAATGAGCCACCCAGGTGCCCCTAAAATACAGTTTTTAAAGAGAAAAGGAAAAAAAGGAAAGAAAAGAGCAAAGAGAAAACAAAACACAACAAAACGTAGCCAAGCAAGGACATCGTAAGAGTAAGTTATTCAGCCTCTGACATTTTACCAGCGTATTTTTACCTGCTCTCTTCTTTTAGTTTCTTGGCTGCCTGCGTTGACAACTTAATCTGCAAGTCTAGTCTCTGCAGGAAATCTCTAGCTGACACTTCTTCAGGCTGTCTGGGATGAACATCAGACTCTTGAGGACTAGGAGGAGAAAGGTCTTCCTCAGCTGTTACCGGCTCTTCTTCATGAGAAAAACTGCTACCAACAGTTTCACTTTCTGGAGAATCCATTGAGTTAAGTCCATTAAACAACAAAGGCTTCTCTGATATAACTGGGATATTCAAAGTTTTCTTCAGAAATATACAATCATTGGTAAACAGTTTATTTGCCCTTTTAATCTGCTCCATCTAAAATATAAAAAAGGAAACAGAGTTATATATAAATAAATCCATTAGTAGGGTTTATTTACATAAACAGAACTAAAACTATCCAGGTTCAGAATATATGCAGTGCTTTCTTCTGGATTCTCTTAATTTGGGTTTAGTCACTTCCCCAGGTACTCCTGGTTATCTCAAGAGTAGTCAGGAAATTGCTGCCTAACTTTTAAAAAAGAAAGACTAATTTTCCTCCACTATACCATTTCCCCTACAAGGCAGCTTTTACCAAACAGCCTTATATCCCTGAAGTTAAAAAATGTGGAATTTTTAGCTTATCGAATAGATTATATTCTTGTTTTAACATTTCTATTATTTGATTAAAAAGAAAACAAAAAACCTAGTACTGTTATTTTACTTACGGAGTGCTTCCCAGGTCTCCGGCATTGGGTTTGGTAAACATAATGGATACAGGAGCTGGTACATGGATAAATACAACTGAGCATTTCCAAGAATGGTGTAGACAGGCGCAGCAGGCATTAAGAAAGGCCTCCCAGAGAAGGTGGGGTTCCGATTTTGGTTCTTTTGACTTTAGATGGGACTTGAAGAACGGGTAGAAGTGGTACAGGTAAGGAAAGAAGGTGGGGAGCACATTACATACAGTACATCGTATTTCCTACCCTATGGAGCAGGCATTTGAAGAGCCACTTCACAAATAAAAGGGACAAAACTCAGAGACACTACGTACGGACCATGGAGCCAGCATGCAGCGGCAGACTAAGAAGCTAGAATTTAATAGTTTCTATACCCTCGAACTCTTCCCTAGCCTGTGGCTGCCTCCTGCAGGCCTCAGCGGTGGGCATGGGAGGCGGGGCTGGAAAAGGAGACTGGAATCTACACACCCGGTCTCATTGAACCTCCACGACAGTTCTGCCATCCAGACACTGTCATCTCCTTCCTGCAACTGAACACACGGCGACTCGGGAGAGGTGAGCGGCACGCCCGAGTCCGCGGCGCTGTGGGCGCAGGCAGGACTCGCCGGGGGTGCGCACGCTCCCGGGGCCCTGCCCCGCTCTGGGCTCCACACCGGCCGCTCGCGCGCCCGCTCGGTCCCGGCACAGCTCCGCCTGGCGAGCCAGGGAGCCGAGCCGGCTCGGTACGAGAGCTGGGCGCGCAGGCTCCGGAATCTGCCAGCCCCGGGTTCAAATCCCAGCTCCGCCGACACCAACTGCCTCCGCGTGGGCTTGTTACTCCTCTCCCTCAGCCTGTTTCCCCGTGTGTGAAACAGGTGTCACCCACCCTTCGCAGGCTTGTCTACACACACGTGCACGGGGGAGACGGAGAGGTTAGGGAGGTAAGTAGGCAGACAGACACAGACAGGATATGTATGAGAGAAAGACTATTGAGCAGAGTACCTGGCAGCAGATGATGCTCCTCTCTATTTTCCAAAGAAGAAATGAAGGCACGCAGCAGATGACTGATTTGACCACGTGCCTATGGCTCTTTAACTGTGGGAGCTGGAGGGGCGCCTGGGTGGCTCGGTCGGTTAAGAGTCTTTCGGCTCAGGTAAGGATCTCAGGTCCTGGAATGGAGCGCCAGCTGTGCTGGGCTCCGGGCTCGGGGGGAGTCTGCTTCTCCCTGGCCCTCTGCCCCTCTCCCCTCATGCTTGTCCACACACACACACACACACACACACACACACACACACACACTCTCTCTCTCTCTCTCTCTCTCTCTCTCTCTCTCTCTCGCAAATAAACAAAATCTAAAAAAATAAAAATGAAAAATAAATGTGCTATCTGGGATTTGTCTGACTCTGAAGTCCATACAACACCAGGATAAAAGTGCATGACTAATGGGACCAAATTATGGGATCCTTTAATGCCAATTGTGAGAGAAAAAATTAGATTTCTACATCAAAGAGCCTGAAAAACAGCAGTCGATTACTAAATGAACCGTGTATCTCCTGATTTCTTACCATGAGCTGAATCTATACAAATGGTACACTTAAAGCTTTTTTTTTTCTTTTAAAGATAGTACATTAAAGAACCTTTTGTGTAGAATGGAGTAGTTTTTTGTGTTCTAGTTTCTGATTAAAGGAGAGAAGGTAAGGGTGAGGAAGAAAGGGATGAATAGGCCGGTGCATTTAGGAGACAAAATTAAAATCTGAAAATCCTAAGCATCTCTGGTCTGGTTCAGGCTTCGATATAAGAGATTTAAATAACTTAAACACCTTATCATAGCAGGTTCAGGTGTATTCTACTCTGCCTTTAATACCTATTTTTTTTTTAAATCAGCTAGCATTCACCTCCTCCATCTTAGTATGTAGGCTTCCAATGGCACTGAGCAACGACGCCCCCCACCCACCCACCCACACCCACACCCACACCCACACCCACACACACAGTCCAGGGTGAGCATATAACTCATTCTTGCCCTTTGGAGTGTCACAATGTCCTGGCTTTCATGATAAGTCACAGTCCCATCTTGGAACAATTCAAAGATACGGGGAGACTTTTGCTGCGTCTGGGAGGGGGAAGATCCTGTATTTTTTCTGCTGGAAAGAGCAGCCATCCCTGACCTCATGGAACCTGAGGCCATCCGGAAGGAGAGCAATCAGTCCTCTGAAGCAAAACCTGAAGCCAGAATGCCCCACAGCCTTTCAGTTCCATGACCCAGTAAATGCCATTTTTTGTTTGTTTTTGCTTAAGCTAATTTGGGTTAGGTCTTCTGTCACTTGTAAATCAAAGAGCCTTCATTGATTCAGTGCCCTTCAAAATGCTTATTGGCAGGGGCCTATTATTTTCTGAGAATAATGATGGAGGACAGAAACTGACAGAACACCAGATCTGAGTGCTGAGGCAGGGCTAACACCAAGCATAAACTGTGAATTCCTTCAGGACAAGCACCTTCATTTCTGTATCTTCCCTGGGGCTAACAAAGACCTTGTACACATTAAGTGCTTAGGATCGAAGGATGGGTAGATGGATGGATGAATTAATTAAAACAGGTCAGAGGAATAGTTATAAAAGATGAACCCAGGGGCGCCTGAGTGTCTGCCTTCAGCTCAGATCATTATCCCAGGGTCTTGGGATGGAGCCCCGCATCAGGCTCCCTGTTCAGCGGGGAGTCTGATCTCCCTCTGCCTCTCCCCCTGGCTTGTGCTCTCTCTCTCACTCACTCCCTCTCTCTCTCAAATAAATAAATATCTTAAGGGGAAAAAAAAAAAAGAAACAAAGATGAACCTAAGGAAGTAACCAGAAAGGGACAGTGAGTCATCTGTTGTATTAGTGACGCTCCTTTCAATATACCCCCACCACCCAATCCATCCCCAACTCTTCTTGAGCTTGTTCTGAAGCCGGGCTTGTTCTGAATGCAGTTAAAAACTGCATTACCTAAGCCCCCTTGTCCTTGGAGTTCCACTGGGTGTTCCAAACAAAGTCATCAGCAGAAAGATACAGCACCATGACTCCAGTGACTGCACTCTTGTATGGCAGAGTTCCTGCTCCCTCGTCCAAGGCTCCAGCCCTCCTCATGTGGAGCACACCATGTCTTCCTCTTGCCCTTTAAGCCTTGGGGTAATGTCTCCCTGCTGTTGCTAGTCTCTGGTGCTTCACCATCCCTTGTTGGTTCCCTCAGCCCTATTCATACTTCTGTAAATGTTCCTTCATGAAATTCTCTTTGGCCACACCCCCCACACCCACTACCTGTGTCCTGTCAGAACCCTGACCCATACATCTATCATTCAAAACAAGGTAGCCCACCACAGCTAGGTGAAGGGCCAATGACAGGGACCACAAGACAAGGTGACTGAGTTAACAGCTGGGTGTGGTCAAGGAGCATGGGAATGAAGGGCAGGGTTCCCTAGTTCTTGTGCATCAGCCTGCTTCCTCCTCTCTCTGTGCCTACTTTAATTTCTGTCAAATAAATAAATAAATAATCTTTTTTAAAAAAGTGAGAAAGTAACAAGGGCAGATCTAACATGTATTTAGCAAATGAGAAGGAAGGAGGTAGGAATTTCTCATAATAAAAAAATATTTCTCCTACAAAGTAAGAAAATATTTTAAATATCTCATGAAACCATGCCCAGATAATTAACCTTATATGTTGTCACTGCCCTGAGGTGTGTGAGCTCTATATTATTCCACCCCACCAAAGCTGATAAATTTGATCTTAACTTATTCTCCTTTACAAGTGGGCTTGAACCTACTGCAACCTCTGGACTTGTAGTAAAGTTAAGGAATAAACTAATCATGCAAAAAGTGAGGTTGGGGGAGCAGTATTCCAGTGAGAAAGAGCAGATCCAAGACCCCAGCACAGGAAAAAAATAGTGTGGCTGAAGTATAGGGAGCAATGAGCAAAACTCTGGGCTACATAGGGCCTTGGATGCCAAGGTAAAAAACTGGATTTTATTTTATTTATTTATTAAGATTTTATTTATTTATTTTAGAAAGTGGTGGGGGAGAGAGGGAAAGAGAGGTGCATGCATGAGGGTTGGGAGGGGCAGAGGGAGAGAGAATCCCAAGCAGACTCCCTGCTGAGCTCGGAGCCTGACTTGGGGCTCAATCCCAGGACCCCAAGATTATGACTTGCTGAAATCAAGAGTCAGACACTCAACCATCCAAGCCACCAAGGAGTCCCCAAAATTGGATTTTATTTATTTTTATTTTTAAAGATTTTATTTATTTATTTGACAGAGAGAGAGAGAGATCACAAGTAGGCAGAGGGTCAGGCAGAGGGAGAGGGGGAAACAGGTTCCCTGCAGAGCAGAAAGCCTGATGCGGGCCTCGATCCCAGGACCCTGAGATCATGACCTGAGCCGAAGGCAGAGGCTTAACCCACTGAGCCACCCAGGCACCCCTGGATTTTATTTTAAATGTGATAAGAAGCCACTGGAGGGTGAAGAAAGGGAGCAACACAATCTGATTACAGTTAAAGATCATTTGGGCAGCTTTGCGGAAAAAGGATTAGCAAGAAAGAGGCATTAGTGGAAAAAGGAAGCCTAGTCATGGAGAAAACCTCACCAGCTCAGATAAGAGATGAGATAATCCCAAACAGTGAAATGATGTTTTAGGAAAGTTTTATACTTTTATCTGAACATAGATGGGTCTAATGTTCTAGGAATGTCACCTCACATAAAGCTAAGAAAAGTCATGACCCAACCCAAGGAAGAGCTGGAAAATTCTACAACTTTCCCACTTGCCCTCTGTTCAACACTTCCTAATACCCAATTTTTATTTTATTACTTATTCTTTTACCCAAGGACAGAAGTAGCTCAGATGCTGTCCTGTGAAAGTTTGAAATTCCTCTGAACTTTTGTCTCCTATGTTTAAAACTAGAAACCTGGTGTCGAAAGCTCCTGTTAAAAGTTAAAATTTTTCGGGTCAACTGGGTGACTCAGTTGGTTAAGCGTCCAACTCTTGGTTTTGAATCAGGTCTTGATCTCAGGGTCGTGAGATTGAGCTCCATGGTGGGCTCTGTGCTGGATGTGGAGCCTGCTTAAGATTCTCTGGTCTCCCTCTTCCTCTGCCCCTCCCCCCTTCTCTCTCTCAGTCTCTCTCTCTCTCTCTCTCTCTCTCTCTCTCTCTCTCTCTCTCTCTCTCTCTCAGGGAAAAAAAGTTAAAATTTTTCAATACAAGGAGGAGGTCTCTAGCAGAGTTCTTCCGTAAACGAATCGGCTTCCTGGAGAAATAAAGAGAAGCCCTCATGAAATCTCAGCCAATGCAGGCACACTTGTCAGGAGCTACAGAAATAACTGAAATACTGAGGCTCCGGACCGACTCTAACCCTGGAAGTCCACCGTTCCCGAGGCTCAGAGATTACGTGAATGGTCAATGCCCCAGTGTGTTCTAATTCTAGCACGCTTAACTGCCATTGTAATAGAAGACCATCAAGTTTTCTTGTTAAAAACATACACAGAATAACTACAGCTGCTTCAGGTTTTGGATATCATAAGGATTTGATTTGTTTGTTATAGGCTTTGAAAATTGCAGTTTTCTGGCACGGTCCCAATGCAGACCTGGGTTGTGTTAGGAACACATAAAGCAGAGAACAGTAAATTAGAACTCTTAGAAGACATTATGATCCCTTTTCTCCATCCTCCCCAATATATACTCTTTCCCCCACTCTATTGCTAGAGTTATCCTTCTTTAAAAAAAAAAAAGAAAGAAAAAATATTTTATTTATTTATTTGACAGGAGGGGAGAGAGCAGGAGAGCACGAGCAGGGGGAGCAGCAGACAGAGGGAGAGAGACAAGCAGGATCCCCTCGGAGCAGGGAGCCTGACATGGGGCTCAGGCCGGGACCCAGGGATTAAGACCTGAGGCAAAGGCAGCCACTTAACAGACTGAGCCACACAGGCACTTGTATAGTTATCCTTCTAAAACAAGATTGGATCATACCAGGCCTTGGGTGGATCCCAAAACCAAAACAGAACCCAACTTCTCGGGTTTTTTAAAAAAAATCATTATTCAATTTATGCAAACTAAAAAAAAAAAAGTTCACCTAATTCTCCTACCCCTCTGTCCAACATTTCCTAACACCCAATTAACGTTGAGAATAGAAAGTATGACCTTTTTGGAGTGACACAGAACTACCCTCTACTTCTTGCAGGCAGACGAGTAGGAGGTAGGTATAGCAATTTCATTTCAAAAGTCTCTCTCGATCAGGATTGAATAGCATGATGACTCAGTGAATTTGGTCCCCAAGAAACAGATTACAGAATAATTAAGTAAGAGCTAACAAGGCAGCCACGAGATCAACCATCGTGACATTAGGTGGAACAAGTGCCACTGGTAAGTTAAAAACAAGTTCTTTACAGTGATTCCCCTGTAAATATGTTTTGTAAAGGTGAACTGAGTCTGGAGGGAACTCCCAAAACTTCCCCCTATAAAAGTATCTCAACAGCAGCTGCTGGGCAAGGCCAGGAACCTTCCACAAAGGCTACTCTGTTCAGCTTCATCAAGCTACCCGCCTAATGGTGAAAGCAATGTTCAAAATTTGTTTCTTCCTCTCCATTCCTTAAGAAAGACAATCCCTTCCAAAAACATTTCAGGATACAGAATAATTAACATTTACCCAGCACTGTGTGGTTTACAGAATATATTCATATATACACACAACTTTCATTTGATTATTATTTTACAGAAAACAGAAGACTTACATACACAAGGACTCTCTCAAGATCCTTTTCTAGTAAGTGCTAGATTCACCAGTCACGCCACTGTCTTACTCTCACTCTTAAGTCCTAGGTGTTGGTGGCAGTCGGACTCCTGCACTGCCATGTGCTAATATGGAAAAGGATTTACTTATTTACCACGCTACCTCAAAAGAAATATGAGATTCCATTTATATGAAATGCCCAGAAAAGGCAAATTTACAGATTAGAATGTATATTTCGGGGTTGCCTGGGGCCAGAGAAGGAAACAGAAGTAAGGTCAGTGGCACAGGGATCTTTTCAGAGTGATGGTACTGTTCTAAAACTGGACTGTGGTGATGGCTGCACAACTCTGTAAATTCACTAACGGTCCTTGAATTGTACACTTAGAATGGTGAATTTTGTGGTATGTAAATTATACGTCAATAAAACTGTTTTTTTTTAAATATTTTATTTTATTTATTTGAGAGAGAGAGAGAGAGAGAGAGCGCTGAGCTGGGGGGGTGGGGTTAGTGGTGAGAAGCAGACTTCCTGCTGAGCAGAGATTTTGATGTGGGGCTCAATCCCAGGACCCTGAGACCATGACCTGAGTCGAAGGCAGATGCTTAACTGACTGAGCCACCCAGCCTCCCCTCAATGAAATTTTTTTTAAAAAAGTTTTTAAAAAAAGAATACATGAGGATTCTTGGGATTCTCCTTCTGCCCCTCTCCCCTAAAAAATAAATAAAATAAAATTTAAAAATAAAACAGAATATGTGAGAATCTATCAAACCCCAAGCTACTTACTAAAGGCTATTTTACCATACTTCTCACTACATGTTGCACTATTTCTTTATGGTTCTCTTGCCTTTGATGAGCAAGGATCAACAATTTCTACCAGCAGCAGGGTCTAAAGTTATGAATACAAAAGATTTACCTATACTTAATATTTCTAATTCACAATACTTGTCCCTAAAATGACAATCATTTCACCTTTTCTCAGCAAGGTGACTTCTGTTCAGGGAAGTGTTAAGAAGCGACTAGGCTTAGCAGCTCGATGGAAGAAAGTGAGAAGACCCTGGGAATAAAACCAAACAGTAAGTGATTGAGGGCACTGGAAGCAACGTGGCCTCTGGAAAGGGGAGAGGACAGGCAAGCTGCCAGGAGCAAGCAGAGAGACAATGCAAAAGTTAATGCAAATAGGGCGCCTGGGTGGCTCAGTGGGTTAAAGCCTCTGCCTTCAGCTCAGGTCATGATCTTGGGGTCCTGGGATAGAAGCCACATGGGGGGGGGTCCCTGCTTCCTCCTCTCTCTCTGCCTGCCTCTCTGCCTACTTGTGATCTCTCTCTCTCTCTCTCTGTCAAATAAATAAATAAATCTTTAAAAAAAAAGTTAATGCAAATAATAGGTCTCCTCACTGCCTCCTGTTCACTTTTAGTTTATATACTGTTCTCTAGATGTTTTTCCAGGGTTTCCAAACAAAAAGTTTACAGTGGCTGCCTGGAGCCGGTGAGCTTCCTCCTGAAGCCTGCATTCAACTGAGAGAAGCTAGGATCACCACAAACACCATAGCTAAATCTAGAACACGGATTTAGGGAAAGGACCTTAATGTCTCAGAAGAGATAGGCACAGCCAGGGAAATTCCAGCCCAGGCAAATTCAAGTCTGAGATCTACACCGTATTTAATAGTTTCTCAACTCAGCCCAAATAGTTTCAGTTTCCCAGACCACTTCCTCAAATGCCTCTTTGGTAGAGATGTTCAAATGTAAACCTATTTTAATTCAATGTCAAGATCCCCTGCTGGTAGAAGGGGAGAAAACCAGCACTAATCTTTCTGCAGGCTTGAGAGCCAGCCTCAAATCACACTTTGCAATTCCAGTCACTCAACACCTACCCTAGGCTCCATCTTTCAGGGTCTGCTCAACTCCAGGGCCCAGTAATTTCACTCCGGGCAGGTCTGCAGATTAGCTCCATACATACGTGGAGGGCCTGCCATGTGCCAGACTCAGGTTAGGCACAGAATGTACAGAGATGAGTCAGACAAGCACCCTGGCTTCTCGAGTAGCTACAGGCTAGTGGCAATCAGCAGCAGACAAACTCACCGTGAAAAACAGAAGGAAAGCATGTATCATCCCGTAGTCCCAGCACATAGCACAAGGACTCAAACCAACCAGGCTCAATAAAACCAGGTAAAAAAAATAATAAAAAATGCCAGTTACTAATAACTAAAAATGACTTTAACAGGGAAGTGGGAAAGGTCCTTTAGATTTTTCTAAGGCACTGGCAGAAGAACTGGGGTCCATCAGGCGTCAGGCCTGGCCAGGTTCTCCAATATCTGCATTCTTCTTTCCTTCAGGGAAGCCTCCCGGATCCCTGGGGCCATCTCTAAGGCACAGATACTCAAATGAAACAGTAAAGGAATAAGCAGAAAATATATAGCGTATCAACAAATCATCTAGAATCCAACCACTTCCCACCACTTCCTTCTCTGTTGCTTTGGTCCAGGCTGCCATCCTCTTACCTCCATCATTACAAAGCCTTTATCCTATCTGGTCTCCCTGCCTTGGCGCTCACCACACTACAGCCTGTTCTCAAAGCAGCAGCCAGAGCGATCCTCCTAATGCACAAATCAGATCATGTCATTCTTCTCTTCAAATTCTTCCACTTTCCAACTTACTCAGAGAAAGAGCCAAAGTTCTTACAATGGCCTTCAAGTCCCTAAGTGATCTGGTCCAAATACACCCTACTGCATTCTAAACACCAGGTACACTATTCCCAGAACTTGCCAGTCACGCTCCCACCTCAGGGCCTTTGCATCACTTGCTGTTCCTGCTGCCTGGAATGTTCTTCACAGATATCTGCATGCCCCCCATTCCACCCCCTTGCCTCCTTCTCAGTAAGGTCTTTGTGATCACACCATTTTAAATTACAGCCACCTCCACTAGCCCTCCTTCTCTCCTTTCCCTGCTTAATTTTCTTTCATTTTGCTTACCAATCCTGACCTGTAACATACTTCATTTGTAAGATATAAGCTCCATGAGGGCATGGACTTGTATTTTTCACTAATGTATCACCAAAAAGATAGAAGCTGCAGAAAAAAAGGAAAATGAGATGAACAATAAATACTGTTGGGAAAACAAGGCAGGGAGGGGGAGAGGGCGTATGGAGGAGGGCTGTAATTTGACAGAGAATAGTCAGGAAGGCCTCACGAAGGAGACATGTAAGCAAGAACTTGAGGGCAGCGAGGGAGCAAGTCACACAGCCAAGATCAACTAGGTAATTTGCAGGGCCTAGTGAAAAGTGCAAATGTGGGGCCCTTGTTCACAAAGTATTAAAAATTTCAAGATGGCAGGGCGCCTGGGTGGCTCAGTGGGCTAAGCCTCTGCCTTTGGCTCACGTCATGATCTCTGGGTCCTTGGGACCCAACCCCGTGTCAGGCTCCCTGCTAAGCAGGGAGCCTGCTTCTCCCTCTGTCTCTCCCCTCCATTCATGTTTTCTCTCTCTTTCTCCCTCTCTCAAATGAATAAATAAAATCTTTAAACAATTCTTTTTTTTTAAGAAGGCAGCAGTAGAGCATGGCACCAAATGCAGGGCTCTTCTAAGTATGGGGCTTTGTGTGACTGTACAGGTCATACACCCATGAAGTGAACCTTCCATGCAGCTATCAGGGAAAGAGCGTTCCATACAGATGGAACAGCAAGTGCCAAGATCCCAGGAAGGACAGTGCTTTGGAAACAAGAAACTGGCTTGTAAAATAGGGAGATTCCTGGGCTCCTTTTCTGGATATTCTGATTCAGTAGGCTCAAAGTCAGGATTCTTCATTTTTAGTTCGCCCCAGGCCGTCTCCTAGCCAGTCAAGCTGGAGGAACAACATCTACCCCACATCTTGGGATTGTACCCTGCTGCTAGCCAGTGAGCACAACCTCAGATAACCAGTTTCCAATTTGTCCTCCTGGAAACCCAGGGTGGACAACCAGAACCCCACCTTCACACCTTGTCAAGAGTCTTTGTTCTGGGACCATCCCTGTACCTAAAATACTACTGACTCTTACCACTTTCTCTGTGCTGAGGGACTGGAGTCCTGCCTGGACTCCCAGCTGGAGGGCTGGAGAGCTGTCATCAGCAGACAGGCTTCCCTGAGAGTTCCTGCTCCTCTAAGTAAGACAGCAGAGCCGTGGTCGTGGTCATCTCTTGCCAGATGTGAGATGTGAAAGTCAAATGTTTGCCTGGACTGATTCTTAATTTCCAGGTACACAGCCTTGGGTCTCTAAATCTCCAACATATCATCACTGACTCCTTTAAACAATTATTTATTTATTTATTACATATAATGTATTATACGCCCCAGGGGTACAGGTCTGTGAATCAACAGGTTTACACATTTCACAGCACTCACCATATGCTTATGAACTTGGCAGTCAATATTAGAAACTTAACTAATTCAAATTCTTTCTGTTCAGTCAGGGAAAGAAAAAAAAACTTTTCTGCCTTTTTAGCTTCCACCTAAAATCTCAATTTACAATGAGTAAATCCAATTCATATTTGCCTATGTTAATTAAAGCAATAATATCACTTCACTGTTACAGTAAGAATTATCACTTTCACTGGTTCTACATAATCAGTGGAAGAGTCTGTAAAAATTTCATCAACTACAGTTCACGGCCTAAAGTAAATGATACCCATGTAATAAACCAGTGGTTCTCAATGAAGAGTGAGTTTCTTCCTACGGAACATCTGGCAATCTCTAGATGGGGGGGTGGAGGATGGGGGTCCTACTGGCATCTAATAGGCAGAGATCAGAGATGCTATTAAACATCCTACAATGCACAGCACAACTCCCATAACAAAGAATTATAGGGCCCATAATATCAGTAGTGCTGCAGTTGAGACTATTTGTGGCTATACATTATAGTTCCCAATTCATTATACTTGAGCTTAACATCTTAAAATCAAGTCTTTACGAAAGTAGTGAAAAATCTGATTTACACTTTAATCAAAAGGGGTGATAAGGTTATGAGTAACCGGATCTACAGTGAGCAAAAACATAGATTAGAAAGCATCTGATCAAAGGTAAAGAACAGCTGTGAGCAGATGTTTAGGAGCTCCAAGCCACTCACGTGTAGCCATCGAGGGCACCGGCCTGCAGGGACTGCTGTGGCTAGGGACCAGGGAAATCACACTTTTCTAGGTATCATGGATTCCTGGTGCAGTCACCCTGGGCCAGCAGGTATGACACACAGACACGACACCATTCAGAAGAGACCCCCCTTTATCAGGAACCAAGATGCTAAGAGAGCTCTTGATAAGACTAGGATAGAAATAAGGGTGGAAATCAGAAGTAATATTTAGATAAAAGCAAATGCTTTACCACTGTGCTAATTCAAGCTGCTCTCAACGAATAAACATACTTAGATAATATCCTTACCTCTCACCCATCTTCCCATCTGTAAAAAGGTGAATCACACCTACCTCCAAGGCTCATTAGGAAAACCAAATTGAAGAAAAACAAGATGGAACAGGACAAATGTAATGCCTGGCACGCAGCAGGCACTCAACAGAAGGCAGTCACTGATACTCCCCGGCTCTGCTCTCCTCTGGCCCTCACCCAAACCAGGCCTTACTGATGTACATAACAATTACAGTTCTGTGTTGACATTTAGGAACTCCCAGGCAGATGGAAAAGGACTATCCGTAGGGTGATAATATCGGTATATACCTGCACAGCAAGATCCCTGGTCTCAAAATGTTTAAATGATAAGACCTGCCAGCTAAACGTACAGTACCAACTCTTTTTAGTCTCTGTCATTCTGTGAAGGGCCAGAAAGAGTTTCTTTCACTTTAAGAGAGAGATACAGATAAGATCTCCTTACTTTCCCATTAGTGTCTAAGGTGTTTCAGGAAAGAACATTGAAAACTGATACACAACTCAAATGTAAAAAGGCCATCACATGGCTCAGAGTTAATTATAAGTAATTTTAATGAGATAATATGCTCCCCCTCAGGTTTCCATGTTCTGCCCAGAGGCGTAATACAATATACATCGGACACACACACTTATAAATGTATAATAAACACAGCTCTCCAGTTCACGTAGACCCCAGTTCTGGGCTGCTGCTTAGCGACAGGTGTCACATTCACAGTTGCCGGTGAGCCCAGGGGTGTAATTTCACTTCTAAATAAAGCAGCATAATCGATAAAACCAGAACCATCCTGCGGAAACAACTGTACCACCCCTGACTCATCACAGCGCTTGTTTACAGAGAAAACAAAATTCTCTGCCTGAGTCCACACCTCAGCTCGGCTTCGAGTAAATACGCACTACGGTAGTGTGATCCGGACTGGAAATCGGGTGAACGCGGCTCCCTGGTCCCCTCTGGCCTGCCTCCCAGATCCGGGCCGAGTCCGGGCAGGACACCGGGAACTCGATGCACCTACCTGGGGAGGGAGCCCCGGCGGCCTGCCCCTCGCGACAGAACCGTCTCCGGCGACCAGGGCCGCGGGCCTCAG
>LNAC01000084.1:2158960-2180028 GCA_002007465.1 Ailurus styani | reverse complement strand
GGCGGGCGCCCCCCTCCTGCGCGTCCCGCCTCCCCCGGGCGCACCTGCAAGCGGAAGAGCGAGCCGGGATCCCGCAGCCGCCGGGCCGAGCGCCGCGGCTCCACCCTGCTCGCCGGTGCGGGGCAGGCCCTGCGGGGCGGGGAAGCGGGGCGCGCTAAGGCTAAGGGGGCCCCATCCTCAGGCGTCCTCGGCGCCGGAGGAACCCTGCGGCATGCCCGGAGTCTAGTGAGAGCCCTGCCCCACCACTGCAAAACACCACGGCTTTGCTCTGTTTCCTTTATCGATTCCCCAGCGGGCGCCCGCTTTCCCAGACCTCCGAGCTCTGCCCTGAAGGGTACTTCCCTCCCCCCACCCGACTACCCTGGTGACCTCAAAGTCCACGTCACAGAAAACATCCAGGCCGTTCCACACACAGTGTCTCCAGGCTCATCTCAACAGCCGGGAGGGTCCGGGCCTTTCAACAGTGCAGCAGGAGGGACAGGCTGTTGAACATTACACCAGGTGGGTCACCTCAAACCGAGCCTCCGGCTGTTTGGGTTTCACTCCTCACTGCACACCCGTGCCAGTTTTAGTCCTGAGCTGCCTGGAACGAGTGACTAGTTACAGTCAATTCTCCGGGCTCACTACTTAGTATTTCCTATGTGCACCCATCTTTTTTTCTTATCAGTTTACTTTTTAAGACGCTGAAATCGTAACTCCACAAAGTATTATCATTAAATCCACGGCTGGCCTCTTATCTGTATTCTTCATCTGAACACTCTCTCCTCGGCATGCTGGCTTCTGATAGTATTCTACATAGGGTGGGTATGCATTTACTAGAGTCTGCCGCCACGATTTCTGTTGTACTCTGGACAGCTCTACAACAGGAGCGACCCAATTTGCAAGTCAGGAGACCGGAAGTTTAATTCACTGGCTGAAAGTTTTTATATGTTGCTGAGCTGGACAGAGGCAAAGGCACTAGAGCTTGGAGACACCACAAAGGATGGGAGAGGAGCAACTGGTCCTCACATCACCCTCCCACTCAAAAATTCTTCAGTGGCTCCGTGTGGACAGCAGCATTAACACAACTCACATTGGCACCCAAAGTATTCTTTCTGTTTTTATTATCCATGTTCTGGTCATATCCCATCTACAACTTATCTTGTACATATCCTGCCAGACAGAGCCGCTTGAACTTGTCCCTGGGTGCATATGCACCCCCACCTTCTATGCTACTCTTCTATGCCCTGTCTGTATTTTTTTTTTTTAATTTAAGGCCCATCCCAAGTGATACATCCTCCAAAAAATCTTTCCTGATTCTTCCCATGTGTCTCCCTCCCCTAGCCACCCAATTGTTACTGTTTTTCCATTGAACCCCAACGTAGTTTGTACCTCTTGCTTAGCATTTAACTTGTGTTTTGCATCATGTACTTATTTTCTCTACATGTTCTCCAGTAAGGTGTAGCTAGATCTTACTCATCTTTTTAGCACCAGCAGTGCCTAGCCCAGAGCCTTCAATAAAGCATCAAAAGTAGCTGTAGTAAAAAGATCCCAAAAGCTAAATTGGATTATTTAGCAAGATTTAGCATTATTTATTTAATTGTCCTCAAAGAATTTACAACCTAGTAGTGAGAGTGCATATAACATGTCTTCCAGTGAGGAAAAGTTTACAAGTACTGGAAGCTTTTATCTGAAGAGTAATGAACTGGGTTATGAGAGATGTTATTCAGTGCTCTTTAGAAAAAGTTCAATGATCAATTAATTGGGGAAACACTACAAGCTATATTTTTCTTTTGGAGATTCACAATGCACATTAGAATACTAAAGGTTCTAGAAGGCCTGTAGTAAAGTAAGCTATTAGGTTTGACTTAACACCGTGTTTCCCAAACTCATTTGACCACAGAACCCCTCTTTCTCAGAATTTTAGCAGTTTGGGAAGTGCTAAATTAAAGGAGTGAAAGACAGGCCTAAATAAGAAACCAAGAAGATGACTTTGAGAAGTCAGAGAATACCAAAAGATAGAAGATTTGGTACCTAAAATAAGGGGCAGAAAATAAGCCATGTAGGAAAAAGGCTAGATGATGATCACTTACTTTACAAAACGACCGAGGCCTCTGTAAAAAATCCAAAAAAAAAAAAAAAAAAGTACCACTAAAAATACAGAGAGATACAAAAGCCATCCCACCCCCTTCATAAGGGCAAATTTCTAAGCTGTCCTCGGTTATTTTCAACTTTTCCTGCCCTAAGAAATCCTGGACCATAAAACACCTCCAAAACAGTTATAAAAGGCTCTGAAATAAATCCTACATAATTCTCAGAATTTTCTCCATGATTCCTTTTTGTGATCTTCACTAGAATTTCCTGTAGATTTCAGGAATTAATCAGCTTTAATTAACACTTATTTGATATTTTATAGTTAGGGTTCTTTGTGAGGTTTTTTTCCTTAGATATTGGGACTGTTTCCAAATAGTTAATCTTCCTGTAAGTTTTATATTGAATTCTCCATAATCTAAATAATAAAAGTTAATATCTACAATTTATAGCTTAAAATGAATCTTTTTTAAAGGTTTTCTTTACTTATTTGACAGAGAGAGAGCACAAGCAGGGGGAGCAGCAGGCAGAGAGAGAGGGAGAAGCAGGCTCCCTGCTGAGCAGGGAGCCCACTGTGGGGCTCAATCCCAAGACCCTGGCATCATGACCTGAGCCAAAGGCAGATAGATGTTCAACTGACTGAGCCACCCAGGCTCTCCAAGAATGAATTTTTTGTGTATTTATTTCTCCTTCTTCAACCAGAAGTTCAATATTGGTGTTTTGTGTATCTACATACAACAGAGAGCAAACGTCACAATTAATAGTAAAATATTAGAAGCATCTCCTTTGGGGGTGCCTGGGTGGCTCAGTTGGTTAAATATCTGACTCTTGATCTCAGGGTTGAGTTCAAGCCCTGCATTGGGCCCCATGCTGGGCATGGAAACTACTTTACAAATAGATAAATAAGGGGCACCTGGGTGGAGTAGTGGGTTAAAGCCTCTGCCTTTGGCTCAGGTCATGATCTCAGGGTCCTGGGATCCAGCCCCGCATCGGGCACCCTGCTCAGTGGGGAGCCTGCTTCTTCCTCTCTCTCAGCCTGCCTCTCTGCCTACTTGTGATCTCCCTCCCTCTGTGAAATAAATAAATAAAATCTTTTAAAAAAATAGATAAATAAGTAAATAAATAAAATAAAATTTAAATTTAAAAAAGCATTTCCTTTGAGGTCAAGAATATAAAAAGGAAGACTTTTTAAAGATTTATTTACTTATTTTATTTTATTATTTTTTTTAAATTTTATTTATTTATTTGACACAGAGAGAGAGAGATCACAAATAGGCAGAGAGGCAGGCAGAGAGAGAAGGAAGCAGGCTCCCTGCTGAGCAGAGAGCCTGATGCGGGCCTCGATCCCAGGACCCTGAGATCATGACCTGAGCTGAAGACAGAGGCTTTAACCCATTGAGCCACCCAGGCACCCTATTTATTTATTTTAGAGAGAGAGAGAGAGAGAGAGAGAGAGAGAGAAAGCACGAGCAGGGGAAGGGGCAGAAGGAGAGAATATCCAAGCAGACTCCCACTGAGCGCAGAACCTGACGCGGAGCTCAGTCTCACCGCCCATGAGATCAGAACCCTAGCTGAAATCAAAAGTTGGACGCCCAATCAACCGAGCCACCCAGGCACCCCAGGAAAGGAAGCCTTCTATCATTACTTCTATTTAATTTTATTCTGGAGTCCCTAGCCAATGCAATAAGAAAGAGGAGAAGAAAGGGAAAGGAAGATTGACAAGAAATAAATTGTTATCTGTTGATAATAGGCAACACTAAAATGTTTATAGGCAATACAAATAACGTCTACATTGGAACTGTTCAAACTTCAAAGTTTAAGACACAAAGATCAATATGTAAATATCAATTGCATCAACCAATCAGAAAATATAATTGTGGAAAAGATTATCTAGATACCAAAAAAAAAAGTTAGGAATAAAGTTAAGAAAAGGAAAGCTTGCTTTACATGGAAAAACTATAAAATTCTACTAAAAGATACAAAAGAAGATGGAAATAAAAGCAGATATACTATGTTTATGGATGAGAAGATGAAAAATAACACAAATATCATTTCCTTCCCAAACTAATATATAAACTCATTGCGATTCCAAAAATGTCCCTATAGGATTCTTCAAAGGACATGACAGTCTTATCTTAAAATAAGGTCAAGAGGTAAGAAGTGCAAGACATTTCCTGAAGAAGAATGAGGAAGAAGGACTTAACCTTCACAGCCATCGATACTTACGATGCAGCAATGAGAAGTACACCATGGCAGTAATACTGCCAGGAGAGACAAATGCAAAAAGGGACAGCAAAGGAAGCCCAGCAACAGGCCTGTACATATCAGAGAACGTTAATCTATGGCAATAAATGTTGTTGGCACTGTTATCATGTGTAAAAACAATCAACTTAGATCTCTCTCTTGTACTATACTGAAATCAGTTACAGATTGAGGATATAACTGAGAAAAACAAACTTTAACACTTTTAGAACAATATCTTTATAACCTTGGGATAACAAAACATCTCTTAAGCAAGATACCCAATTACAAGTCACACACAAAAAAGACTGGAAATTCTGTATATCAACATTAAAAATTTCTGTGCCTTAAAGGGTACCTTAGGGGCACCTGGGTGGCACAGTTGGTTAAATGTTCAACTCTTGGTTTCAGTTCAGGTCGTGATCTCAGGATCATGAGATTGAGCCCCATGTTGGGCCTCACGCTCAGTGCAGAGTCTGCTTAAGATTCTCTCTTCCTCTTCCTCTCCTATCTCTTTCTCTCTAAAATAGATAAATCTCGGGCGCCTGGGTGGCTCAGTGGGTTAAAGCCTCTGCCTTCGGCTCAGGTCATGATCCCAGGGTCCTGGGATCGAGGCCCGCATCGGGCTCTCTGCTCGGCAGGGAGCCTGCTCCCTCCTCTCTCCTCTCTCTCTGCCTGCCTCTCTGCCTACTTGTAATCTCTCTCTGTGTGTCAAATAAATAAATAAAATCTTTAAAAAATAAAAAAATAAAAAATAAATAAAATAGATAAATCTTTTTTTTAAAGTGCCTTAAAATTTGAATAGAAGGGCATAAAATTAAAAGAACATACTTGAATATATATAGCTGACAAAATATTACTATCCAGAATATATTAAGATGCCTATGAGTTATAAAAAGACAAACACTAGAAAAATGGTCAAAATTTTTCAGCAGATAAAACTCAAATAGCCAACAAACCTAGGGGAAGATTTTCAATGCTACCAATAAGCAGAGAAATTCAATTTAAAACTACAATTTCATAGGCACAAGATTGGCAAAAATTAAACAACTGGACAATTCTCAGTACTGGTGAGATCAAACAAAAGGAAATCTAAACCAGTGTTGGCAATATAAATTGGTGCAAACACTTTAAAGAGCTATGTGACAATATCTAGTAAAGTTGAAGAAGCACATATCTGAAGTTCTGGTTCTAGCAAGCTAGAAGGTCTAAACTTACATGCAGTCCTCCTACTACAAGTATTTTCAATTTAGATTAATTTTTAAAATGAAATTCATAACAAAGCTGGGAATTTAAAAGAGGGACACCCTTATGTATCAAAACAAGAGGAACCTGAAAGCTAGAACCATAAATAACTTGCCTAAATTAATACATGCAGACATAGAAAGTCTGAACAGTTCCAATAACCATTAAGAAACCAGATCATACAGGGCACCTGGGTAGCTCAGTTGGTTAAGTGGCTGCCTCAGGCTCAGGTCATAATCCCAGGGTCCTGGGCTTGAGTCCCATAATGTGTGTCCAGTTCTCTGCTCAGCGGGGAGTCTGCTTCTTTCTCTCCTTCTGCCCACTGCTCCCTACACCTGTTCTCTCTCTTACTCTCTCTCAATAAATAAATAAAATCTTAAAAAAAAAGAGAAAGAAACATGGATGTAAGAACCTTAAGATACTATGAAGCCAAATCTAGCAGTGCATCCAAAAGATAATCCATCATGAACAAGATGACTTTATCTCAGAAATTCAAGGGTGACTTACTATTAAAATATTAATAGAGCATATGGTAAAATAGATAGAACCAAGGAATGAATCTAAGAAAAAATGAGCAAGACTTTTATAAAGAAATAAATTTTAAATTTATTAAACTACATTAAAGAAGATAAATTTTAAAAACTATGCCATGTTTATAGATAGGAAAATTCAAAATCATAAAAAAAGTCAATACTCTTTAAATTGACCTGTATATTTTAAGCAGCAGTAATTAGTATCCCAATATGAGTTTGCAAGAAACATGACAGGCTAGGGGCACCTGGGTGGCTCAGTGGGTTAAAGCCTCTGCCTTCGGCTCAGGTCATGATCTCAGGGTCCTGGGATCGAGCCCCGCATCAGGCTCCCTGCTCGGTGGAGAGCCTGCTTCCTCCTCTCTCTCTGCCTGCCTCTCTGCCTACTTGTGATCTCTCTCTCCCTATCAAATAAATGAAATCTTTAAAAAAAAGAAAGAAAGAAAGAAAGAAACATGACAGGCTAATTCTAAACTTGATATGAAAGAACAAAAAACCATAGACCGCCAAGGTGTTTCTGAAGAATAAGGAAAGGGAAGGGCACATGGGTGGCTCAGTCGATTAAGCATCTGCCTTCGGCTCAGATCATGTTCCCAGGTCCTGGGATCAAGTCCTGCAACGGGCTCCCTGCTCTATGGGGAGTCTGATTCTCCTTCTGCCCCTCCCCCACTTCATGTGCACAAAAATAAGTAAATAAAATATTTTTTAAAAAAAGAAGAAAAGGAAAACTGCCCTAATAGTTATCGAGAATTATTATGAAGCTATAATATTAGGACAGGGTGTTACTCATGCTGGGAAACTAATGAATACCATTAGTGTACCCAGAACCAGAATCACAAATGTTTGAGAACCTCACCCATGACAAAGGGTCACTGCCAATCCCTGGGGAATGGTGTATGAAATACATGATGTCAGGACAACTGGTCATCCACATGGTAGACCTCTATCTCCTACCACACACAAAATCTAATTTCTGATGGATTACAGACTTCAAGATGAAAGAAAAAACTCATTAAACTTGCAGAAGAATATATAGAAGATATCTTTATGATCCCAGGATAAGAAAATACTTCTCTAGCAAGACAAAAAAGCATTCTTCATAAAGAAGATTGGTAAGCATGACAACTTTAAAATTCAGAACTTTTGCTAACAAAAAGATACCTTAAAGAAAAATTAAATTAGAAACTAGAAGATACAGGCACCCCAGGAAATAGGAATACTTGAATGGAATCTTTGAATTATACTTTATCATTTGAACTCCAGCTAACTTTTATGTGAAAATCAGGAACTAAACAGATTCCGAAATCTAGGTATTCTTCATTACTTTAACTCAGCTATCTGAGTTTAAAAAGCACATGAACACTGATAACAAATAATGTTTTATTTGTAACATACACAACCAACAGCAGGTTAATATCTAGAGTATTTGAAAAGCTAATTCCTACATAACAAAAAGAGAAAAACAAATAATCCAACGGCAAAACTAGAATTTTATAGAAGAAAAAAATCCTAGTGGTGACTAAAAATATGAAAAATGCTCGACCTCATTAATAATCAAAAAAATTAGCCTTAAGGCCACAAAGAGTAACCATTTTACAATCACCAGGTTGGAAAAAAATTAAGTTTGGCAAACACCAGTTATTGGTGAAGACAGGAATTCTATGCAATGCTGGGGACAAGTACAATTGGTACAACTACTCTGAAAAACACTCTGCCATTATCTTGCAAAATTGTACATGTTCACTCTTACAAACCAGAAATTCCAATACTAGAAACTGCACATGCCCTACTGAAAACCTTGCACCTACATACCAGGGAAGGTATGAGATTGTCCATTGCAGCATTGTTCAGAATAACACAAAACTGGAAACAATCAATTATTCATCAAGAGTAGAATAAATAAATTGTACTATACTTACATAATTGCATAGTTTGAACAGCTTCTTTGAGAAACAGTTCACACACCATACAATTCATCCATTTAAAGTGTACGATTAAATGTTTTTTGGTATATTCGTATTACATTACCTTCTTAAGTTGTGGTAAAATACATATAAAAATAAAATTAACCACTTTAACCTGTTTTTAAAAGATTTTATTTTGAAGTAAGCTCTATATCCAATGTGGGGTTTGAATCAAGAGTTGCATGCTCTACCCACTGAGCCAGCCAGGTGCCCCCACTTTAACCATTTTTAAGTATACAATTTAGTAGCATTAATTACATTCACAATGCTGTACAACCATCACCACCAGTTTGTTTTCCAAAACTTTTTAACTTCAAACGGAAACTTAACAGTTAAGCAATAACTCCCCATTCCTGCCTCCCCCATTCCCTAATAACCTCTAATCTCCTTTCTGTCTCTATGAATTTGCCTATTCTAAATATTTCATATAAGTAGAAACTTACAATATCTGCCCTTTTGCGGCTGGCTTATTTGGCTTAGCATAATGTCCTCAAGTTTCAACCACATTGTAGCATGTATCAGAACCTCATTCTGATTAACCTAGAGGGTATTATTCTAAGTAAAATAATTCAGACTAAGAAAGACAAATACCATACAATTTCCCTTATATGTGGGATCTTCAAAAAAAAGAAACTCATAAATAGAGAACTGGTGGTTGCTAGAAATGTGGGAGTGTGGGGTGATGGATGAAATAGGTAAAAGGGATTAGGAAGTACAAATTTCCAGTTATAAAGTAAACAAGCCATAGAGATGAAGAATACAGCATAAGAAATACAGCTAATGATATTGTAATAAGGTTGTATGGTGACAGATGGTAACTACACTTCTCACAGTGAACATTGAGTATAGAATTGTTGAATCACAATGTTGTACACCTGAAACTAATATAACATTGTCAACTACATTTCAGTAATAAAAATCTTTTTTAGAGAACTTCATTTCTTTTTATGGTTGAATAATATTCCATCATATGGATATATCACATTTTGTTTGTCCATTCATCTGTTGATGAACACTTAGGTTGTTTCCAACTTTTGGCTATTGTAAGTAATGCTGCAAGGAACACCGATACATGAGTATCTGTTCAAGTCCTTGCTTTCAATTTCTTTGTAAAGATACCTCTGGAGTGGAATTGCTGGGTCATACGGTAATTCTACGTTTAGCTTTTTGAAGAATCACCAAACTATTTCCCATATCCCTCGCAACGTGTTACATTCCCACTGGTAATGTGTAAGGGTTTCAAATTCCACACATCTTTGGTAACAAATATTTTTCCCCAGGCTTGCTTTTTCATTCTTTTAACAGTGTCTTTCTCAGAGCAGAGGTGTTCAACTTTAATCAAGGGCGACATACCAATTTTTTCTTTCATGGGTCTGCCAGTCATGTTGTATCTAAAAAGTCCTTACTAATTTCAAAGTCACCTATGTTTTCTCCTACGTTATCTTCTAGAAGTTTTGTAGTTTTGTGTTTTGTATTTAGGTCTATGATCCACTTTGAAATAATTTTTGTGAACAGCAAGAAGTCTGAACCTAGATACTCTTTGAATGTGGGTGTCCAATTGTTCCAGCACCATTTGTTGAGAAAACTATCCTTTCTTCATCAAATTTTCTTTGCTTCTTTGTCACAGATAAGTTAACTATGTTTGTGTGAGTCTATTTCTGGGGCCTCTGTTCTGTTCCTTCAATCTATTTGTCTTTCACCAATGCCACATTTTCTTGATTACAGAAGCTTTATAGTAAGTCTTGAAGTTGGGTAGTATAAGTCCTTTGACTTCGTTCTTCGTCAGTATTGTACTGGCTATTCTGTCTTTTGTTTTTCCATATAAATTTTGAAATAGTTTGTTGACAACTACAAAATAATTTGCTGGGATTTTGATTGGGATTGCACTGAATCTGTAGAGCAAACTGGGAAGAACTGACATCCATACAACATTGAGTTTTCCTATCCATGAACATGAAATATCCCTCTATTTATTTCGATCTTCCTTGATTTCTTTCATTGGAGTTTTGTTGTTTCCTCTCATATAGTTATTATATAAATACCTAAGGATTTTTTCTTTCTTTGCCTTTTGGGGGGAGGGGGTACCAATGTAAATGGTGTTGCATTTTTCTTTTGACAGAGAGGGTGAGAGAGCACAAGCAGGCAGAGTAGGAGGCAGAAGAAGAAGGAGAAGCAAACTCCCTGCTGAGCAAGGAGCCTGATGCGGGGCTCAATCCCAGGACTCTGGGATCATGACCTGAGCCGAAGGCAGTCACTTAACCAACTGAGCCACTCAGGTGCCCCATGGTGTTGCATTTTTAATTTCAATTTACAATTATAGGAAAGCAATTGATTTTTGTATACTAACCTTGTATCTACAACCTTGTTATAATCACTTATTAGTTTCAGGATTTGTTTGTTTGTTTTCAGTGATTCTTTGTGATTTTCTACATAGGCAATTATATCACCTATGAACAAAAACAGTTTTACTTTTTCTTTACCAATCTGTACACAATCCCCCAAACACTTCTTGTCTTACTGCATTAACTAGGGCTTCTAATCAATGCTGAACAGAAGTGGCAACCTTGCCTAGTTTCTGATCTTAGGGAGAAAGTATCTCCCTTCTCATCATTAAGTGTGATGTCATCTGTAAAGTTTTTACAGCTGTTGTTTATCATATTAAGGAAGTTCCCCTCTATTCATAGCTTGCTAGGAGCTTTCTTTTTCTTTTTTTTTCTTTTTTAAAGATTTTATTTATTTATTTGACACAGAGAGAGAGAGAGATTACAAGTAGGCAGAGAGGCAGGCAGAGAGAGAGAGGAGGAAGCAGGCTCCCTGCTGAGCAGGGAGCCCGATGAGGGCCTCGATCCCAGGACGCTGAGATCATGACCTGAGCCACCCAGGCGCTTTCTATCATGAATGAATGTTGGATTTTGCCAAATGCTTTTCCTGTATCTATTGATATGATTATGTGATTATTTTCCCTTAGCCTCTTGATTTAATGGATTACATTAATTGATTTTTTAAATGTTGAACCAGACTTGCATATCTGGAATAAAATCCCACTTAGTCATCATGCATAGCTCTTATTATACATTGTTGGATTCAATCTATTAACATTTTGTTGAAGACCATCATTTTCATGGGAGATATTGGCCTGTAATTTTCCTTTCTCTTAAGGTCTTTCATTTTGTTATTAGGGTGATGTTTGGTCTAATAGAACAAGTTAGGAAGTATTCAGTGTGCTTCTACTTTCTGGAAGACAGTACAGAGAATTGGTATTCTTTCTTTCTCAAATACTTGGTAGAATTACAGAGTGAAACCATCTGGGCCATGATAAAACTAATAAAGACTATAGCAGAAATAAATTAAAGGAAGACTAGAAAAACAGTAGAGAAAATGAAGAAAACCCAAAAGTTGATTCTTTGAAAAGATCCACAAAATTGACAAACCTTTAGCTAAACTGACCAAGGAAAAAAGAGAAAAGACTCAAATACTAAAATTAGGAGTAAAAGAGGGGATATCACCATTGACATTACAGAAATAAAAAGAATGATAAAAATTATGGAGAATTATATGCCAACAAACTAGATAACTTAGATGAAATGCATAAATTCCTAGAAAGACATAAACTAATAAAACTGATTCAAGAAGAAATACATATTCTGAAAATATGTAGAAAAAGCAAAGAGACTGAATTAGTCATTTTTCAAATTTCCAACAGATGGTATGCCTGGGTGTCTCAGTTGGTTAAGCACCCGCCTTCGGCTTAGTTCATGATCCCAGGGTCCTGGGATCGAGTCCCGCGTCAGGCTCCTTGCTCAGCAGGGAATCTGCTTCTCTCTCTGCCTGCCGCTCCCCCTGCTTGTGCTCTCTCCCTCCCTCCCTCTCTCTCTCTCTGACAAATAAACAAATAAATAATCTTTTCAAAAGTAAAAATAAATAAATTTTCAACAGAGAAAAGCCCAGGTCCAAATGGCTTCATGAGTTAGTTCTGCTTTACATTTAAAGAATTGATACCAATTCTTCACAAATACTTCCAAAAGATAACACTTCTTTAATCATTCTCTAAGACCAATATTACTCTGGTACCAAAACTAATCAAAGACATTGAAAGAAAACTACAGACCAACATTTCTTATGAATAAGAAGACAAAAATTCTCCATAAAATACTAGCAAACCAAATCCATCAACATGTAAAAAGGATTATACACCATGACCAGTTGGGATTTATCCTAGGAGTGAATAGTTAATTATACATCTGGAAATCAATGTAATATACCATATTAATAGCGTAAAGGGGAAAACCCCATGTGACCATCTTTACAGATACAGAAAAAAGTCTTTGATGAAATCTAACATCCTTTCATGATAAAAATATCAAACAAGGGCGCCTGGGTGGCTCAGTGGGTTAAAGCCGCTGCCTTCGGCTCAGGTCATGATCCCAGGGTCCTGGGATCGAGGCCCACATCAGGCTCTCTGCTCAGCGGGGAGCCTGCTTCCTCCTCTCTCTCTCTGCCTGCCTCTCTGCCTACTTGTAATCTCTCTCTGTGTGTCAAATGAATAAATAAAATCTTAAAAAAATATATCAAACAAAGTAGGAATAGACAGAAACTTCCTCAAACTGATAAAGGGTGCTTATGAAAGGATACCATCAAGAAAGTGAAAAAAAGACCAATCCACAGAATGGGAAAAAAGTATATGCAAATCACATGTCTAATAAAGGATATATAACCAGAACATATAAAAAAACTTTTATAGATCAATAATAAAAAGATAACCCAATTAAAAAGAAAGAGGCATTAATAAAATAATCCCATTTATAATTACATTAAAAAGAATTAAAAATCTAGGAATAAATTGAACCAAGGAGGTGAAAGATCTGTACTCTGAAAACTGTAACACATTGTTGAAGGAAGCTCAAGATGACACAAATAGGTATGTTAAGCTCATGGATTGGAAGGATTAATATTAAAAAAAAGGAAGAATATTGTTAAAATATTTATAAATTGAAAATGTTTACAAATATATATATACATTTATAAATGTTTATAAATGTATATACATTTATAAATGTTTATATACAATGTTTATATATGTTTATAAATAAATATAAATGTTTACCCAAAGCAATCTACAGATTCAATGTAATCTCTATCACAATGTAAGAGTATTTTTCACACGACTAGAACAAAGAATCCTAAAAATTGTTTGGCACCACAAAAGACCCCAAATAGCCAAAGCAATCTTGAGAAAGACAAAGCTGGAGGTATCTACAATCCCAGATTTCAAGCAACACTACAAAGCTATTGTAATCAAAACAGTGTAGTACTGGCACAAAAATAGACACACAGATCAATAGAACAGAATAGAGTCCAGAAATAAACCCATATTTATATGGTCAACTAATCTAGGACAAACAACGCAAGAATATGCGATGCGGAGAAAACAGTCTCTTCAATAAATGGTGTTGGGAAAACTGGACAGCTACATTGAAAAGAATGAAACTGAGCCACTTTCTTACATCATATTCAAAAATAAACTCAAAAGGACTAAAGACCTAAATATAAGACCTGAAACCATAAAGCTCCTAAAAGAAAAATAGGCAATTAACTCTTGGACATCAGCCTTAGCAATATTTTTCTGGATCTATCTCCTCAGGCAAGGGAAACAAAAGCAAAAATAAACAATTGAGACTACATCATGCTAAAAAAGTTTTGCACAGCAAAGCAGACCATCAACAAAATGAAAAAACAACTTACTGAATGGGAGGAGATAATCGTTTTTATTTTTTTGTTTTTTCTTAAGATTTTATTTATTAATTTGAAAGAGAGAGAATGAGAGCGAGAGCACGGGCGGGGGAGGGTCACAGGGAGAAGCAGACACCCCGCTGAGCAGGGAGCCTGATGCAGGACTCCATCCTGGGACTCCAGAATCATGACCTGAGCAGAAAGCAGTCACTTAACCAAATGAGCCACACAGGCACCTTGGGAGGAGATATTTGTAAATGATATATCCAATAAGGGGTTAGTATCCAAAATATATAAAGAACTTATACAACTCAACACACACACACAAAAAATCTAATATAAAAATGGGCAGAGGACCTGAAGAGACATTTTTCTGAAGACATACAGATGGCCAACAGACACATGAAAAGATGTTCAACACCACTAGTCATCAGGGAATGATAAATCAAAACCACAAGGAGCACCCCACATCTGTCAGAATGACTAATATCAAAAAGGCAAGAAAAAGGGGCACCTGGGTGGCTCCATCAGTTAAGTGTCTGTCTTTGGCTCAGGTCATGATCCTGGGGTCCTGGGATTGAGCCCACATCAGGCTCCTTGCTCAGCAGGTAGTCTGCTTCTCCCTCTTCCTCTGCGTGCCTCTCTGCCTGCTTGAGCAATCTCTCTCTCTCTCTCTCTCAAATAAAGAAATAAAATGTTTTTTAAAAAATAAAAAGACAAGAAATAACAAGTATTGGCAAGGATGTGGAGAAAAGGAAAAACATGTGCACTGTTGGTGGGAATACAAATTGGTACAGCCACTGTGGAAAACAGTATGTGGAGGTTCCTTAAGAAATCAAAAATAGAGGGCATCTGGGTGGCTCAGTGGGTTAAAGCCTCTGCCTTCAGCTCAGGTCATCATCTCAAGGTCCTGGAATCGAGGCCCGCATCAGGCTCCATGCTCAGCAGGGAGCTTGCCTCCTCCTCTCTCTCTGCCTGCCTCTCAACCTACTTGTGATCTCTCTCTCTCTCTGTCAAATGAATAAATAAAATCTTTAAAAAAAAAAGAAATTAAAAATAGAAAGACCACACAATCCAGTAATTCTACTACTAGGTATTTACTTGAAGGAAATAAAAACACTAGTTCAAAAAGAATATGTACCCCTATGTTTATTGCAGCAATATTTACAATAGCCAAGATACGGAAGCAATCTTAAGTATCTACCAATAAGTGAATGGATAAAGAAGATGTGGTATATATACACAATGGAATATTACTCAGCCATAAAAAATGAACCCTTGCCATTCGTGACAACATGAATAGTCCTAGAGAGCAGTATGGCAAGTGAAACGTGTCAGACAGGGAAAGACAAATACTGTATGATTTTACTTTTATGTGGAATCTAAAACACAAAACAAAACAAACAGAAACAGACATAAATACAGAGAACAAACTGACGTTTGCTGACGAGAGAGGTGTGAGGGGAATAGGTGAAACATGTAAAGGGGATTACAAGGTACAAACTTCTAGTTGTAAAATAAATAAGTCACGGGACAACAAGTAAAGCATAGGGATGATAGTCAATAATATTGTAATACCCTTGTATGGCAACAGATGGTAACTACACTGTGGTAAGCATTTCATGTATAGATTTGTCAAATCACTATGCTGTACACCTGAAAAATTTGGGCAAAGGATTAAAATAGAAACTTTTCCAAAGAAGATATAAAAATGGCCAATAAGCACATGAAAAAATCCTCAATATCTTAGTCATTAGAGAAATGCATCTCAAAATCACAAAGGGATACCACTTCCATTCACTAGGATGCTTACGATAAAAACAAAAAAGGCATTAAGAAGTGATGGCAAAGATATGGGGAAATTGGAACCCTCATACATTTCTGGTAAAAATGTAAGAGGGTTCGGGCGCCTGGGTGGCTCAGTGGGTTAAAGCCTCTGCTTTCGGCTCAGGTCATGATCTCAGCGTCCTGGGATCGAGGCCCGCATCGGGCTCTCTGCTCAGCAGGGAGCCTGCTTCCTCCTCTCCCTGTCTCTCTGCCTGACTCTCTGCTTACTTGTAATCTCTCTCTCTGTGTCAAATAAATAAATAAAATCTTTAAAAAAAAATGTAAGAGGGTTCATCTACTTTGGAAAACAGTCTGGCTGTTCCTCAAAATGCTAAACTTTATGTTTAGCATGTTTCATATGACCTACCAATATTCTGCATAGGTATATACCGCAGAGAAATAAAAACAAGTCCATACAAGATGTACACAAATATGCACAGTAGCATTATCCATAATATCCAAAATGTGGAATCAGCCTAAATGCCCATCAACTGACAAAAGGTGGCATATCCATACAGTGGAATGTTATCTGGCCATAAAAAATAAACTACTGACATATGCTACAACATAGAAACAGCACACAAAGTGAAAGAAGGAAGTCACAAAACGCCACATATTATAGATGTCATTTATGTGAAATGTCCAGAACAAGCAAATCCAGAGAGAGATAAATAGACTACTGGTCACCAGGGTCTGGCCATTTGTGGGGAAGGGGAAGAAAGGTCAGCTAATGTGTATGGGTTTGGTTTTGGGGATTTTGAAAGTGTTCTAAAGTTAGATTGGGTGATAGTTACAGAATTCTGTGAATGTACTAAAAACCATTCAATTGTATAGTATAAAAAGGTGAATTTATGAGATATTAAATGTATCTCATTGAAGCTATTTTGAAACATGTACAGAGAATGGTTTCATAATAGTTCAACGCCCAGCTTCAACCATTATCAAATTGTGACAAAGATTTTTTTCATTTATAACCTGATGCTGCCACCCTACTACCACTCTCACGTTGGCTTATTTTTAAAAGCAAATCCCAGATATTATTTCTTCTTCAAATATTCAGTGTGTTTTCAGTAATACTCAGTAGTATCTTTCTAAAAGATAAGGGCTCTTTTAAAAAAATTATGGTACCATTATCACATCTAAAAACTTTAAAATAATGTCTTAATATAATCAAATATCCTATGTTTTCATGCTATCCCTCACTTGTCTCATAAATGTGATTTTGTTAGCAGCTGTTCAAATCTAGATCTGCTACACATTGCATCTCATTATCTCTCTCTTATGTTTCTGCGTATCTATAAACCCTCCCCCTCTTTTGTTTTTCTTACAAT
Organism: Ailurus styani; assembly: GCA_002007465.1. Classification (NCBI taxonomy): domain Eukaryota; kingdom Metazoa; phylum Chordata; class Mammalia; order Carnivora; family Ailuridae; genus Ailurus; species Ailurus styani. The sequence continues at coordinate 2,163,090 of LNAC01000084.1, read as the reverse complement.
TTATTTATTGACGAATTGGTTGCTGTGTAGAGTTTCCCACATTCTGGATTTTGTTGATGGCACTACTGTGATGTCTTTAACATGATCACTCTTAGACAGTGATTCACTTTTAGATGCTGGCTGCCAAGTACACGACAAATGTGCTTCATATACATCAACATATTTGCCACACCTTAGTGCTTACCAGGCACCAGATCCTTCTAGCATACTTGAAATGAATTATCCCATTTAATTGGTATAACAACCCCTTGTGGTAAGTATTATTATCCCCAGTCTGGAGATAAAGAAAATGAGGCTTAGAGAGGCTCCAAAAAATTGGTCCCAGTCAACCCTTGAGGCAGTGAATATCTGGGTTCAAACCCAGGTTTGTCTGATGTTACAACCCATACTTCTATCCATTACATGACAATATCCCCATCTTTTTGCCTGTGGCTATGGTTGTTTGCTTTTATAAACTCTGAGAAGTAGTCCTTCAGTCCATCCAAAGAACTTACTTTTACATTTCATCTGTAATACTTAGGATGCTTTCAACTTCAAGCAACAGAAAACATCTCAGATTGATTCAGCAATGAGGATATTTATTATCTCATAGAACAAGAAATCCAGGGGCGCCTGGGTGGTTCAATGGGTTTAAGCATCTGCTTTCAGCTCAGGTCTTGATCCCAGGGTCCTGGGATGGAGCCCCTGCTCAGCAGGGAGTCTGCTTCTCCCTCTCCCTCTGCCCCTCCCCCCTGCTTGTCCTCCCTCCCTCCCTCTCTCTCTCTCTCTCTCTCTCTCTAAAATAAATAAAATATTTTTTAAAAAGAAAAAAAGAAATCCAGAAGTGGAACAGCAGCAGGTCTGACTGATTTGTTGACTTAACAACATCAGAGACCCAGGTTCATTCTACCTCTTTACTCTGCCATCGTTGATGTTTTGACTCTGTCCTAGGGGTCAAGTTTCAGGTAACACAGCCAGATGCAACAACATTCAGTGGACATGGTGGCATATTTCCTGTATGTCTCTGTTTAAGAGCAAGAAAAATCTTTCCCAGGGGCTTTCAGCACACCTCTCCTTAGGTTTCACGGACAAAACTGGGTTGCATGCCCACCCCTAACCTTTCACTGGCCATTCAAGAGGATCTTATTCCCCTTGCCTGTGACAGTTTAGGAGCATACCTCTGAGACAGTAATAGGGTCACCTTCCATAGTGGGTGAACACTTATACAGGCTTCTGTAAAGAAGAAGGAAGAGGGGTGACTGGATGTTGAGTAGGCAAGCAACAGCATCTACGCCATGTTCCTAATGAGCTATGCTACACATTCCATTGTGAATAATGCATATACTTCATTATTAAGTGCCACACAGAATTTTTTTACTTTCTATCAAGTGACATTTACTGTTGATCTATCAGCTTCCTTGCTTTCACAAAGACACTAGAAACGATTATATGTAAGGTCTCCTCCAGCTCGAGCTGTTTCAATTTTACATTTTCTTTCTTATTTTTTTTAAATATTTTATTTATTTATTTGAGAGAGAGAGTGTGTGTGAGAGGGGAGAAGGTCAGAGGGAGAAGCAGACTCCCCATGGAGCTGGGAGCCCGATTCGGGACTCGATCCCGGGACTCCGGGATCATAACCCGAGCCGAAGGCAGTTGCTTAACCAACTGAGCCATCCAGGTGCCCACAATTTTACATGTTCAATTTTGGAAAAAGCAAGTTCAAAAACTAAACCTACAAGATATGGTCCAGAAATGATGATCGGTTTCAGCTGACAAATCCTAGGCATGGCTGACATCCTTCTCGCCCTTAAAAAGTTTTAGACATGGGTATTAGATTTAAAGAAGCAAAGAAACTAGAACTGATCATATCTTTCCATTAAGTTTTAACATTAAAATGAAAGGTTAAGTGTTCTACATTCCTGTCTCTTTCGTGAACATCTACTAGCTTCTAGCCCTCATGGTATAGACAGAGGTTGATGAGATCTTTTTCATAGCTTACTTCCTTTCGTTCGGTGTCACGTTCCTCCTGGAGCTCATACATGGCTCTGTGACTGTCAAAGAACTCTCGTACCTTTGCTTTCGCTGCCAATTATGACTTTAGCTTAAGAAATCATTTCTTATCCCTGCTACCTTTCATAGACTTCTTCTGAAGTAATTCTCCATTCATTTCATCACACACAGGCATTTTCCTTGTGGGGAACCACAAGAAAACCAAAGAGAGAGATGGTACATCACTGAGTATTGCTATATCAAACTTTTGCTACTCTTTCTTCCAATCTGAATAAAATTGCTTCATTACTTTCATTTTATGCCTACCATCAGCTTTCTCTGGGAAAACTGCTGGCTTAATTTGTAACCAGTCCCATTCTCATTTAACAGAGGCTACAATTTGTGATAAATGCACAACATCAAAAAGTCAAAGATATCATAGCTCTCTCAGGACATTTGGAATAACAAATGACAGAAACACCTGGGAGCGTGATTTTAATGGGTTTGGTCACACCGCCACTTCATTTCACTATTTCCAGATCAGATGTGTCATTCTGGTGAAGAGGCCCAGGGTAAAATCCATTACCACCATGGAGAGTGGAAAGCACCTCCCCTATGCCATTGTTCATCCTACTAGTTCCAAGAGCTTTAGAGAATTAACTGTTTTCTGGGGAAGGCGTGGCCTTGTTTGAAATATACAAAGGAAAGAGTGCTGAGAGTGCCTCTTTGGGGAAGGCAGACAATATGCAGGGTGGAAGGAGAGGAGATAGGCTTAATAATCAACTAGATGACCTTGAGTAAGTCATATCACCTCTCTGCACCTCTTAGGAATCTGGGGAAAATCCTTACTCTGTATCTCACGGATTTTTGCCAAAATCAAGTGAGAACATGAATAGAAAAGTATTTTCACAAATGCAAAATTGTGTTATTATTTTCAAATACGGAATTTCCTCTGGCATTTTTTTTTTTTTGCCACATATAACTGCACAGGTCATGCCAGATAATGAGGCTATTTCACCTCCATTCACCCTTTGACCATTTCAGGCAGATTACACCAGCAATGTTATATCCATCCCTTTGGTTTATTTTTCTTCCATCACATCCCTAAGATGCAAATCTCACCATAAGGCTACTTACAAAAAGTCAACGTACTTAAACCGTCCAGATAAACGCTATATACGAGAAGTATGTGCTAGAAGTATGCAAAAGGGGTTCAAAAAGGAGTGAGAGCACATCTAATTAGAGAAAGCTTCTGGAAGATAATCCCATCATGCCACCTATTTTAGGAATTTCTGTCTTAGTCCTACATCACCCCACCCCACTTTCATGCTTCAGAGACAAGAGCATATTTTCTCTATCTTTGTAGCTCCCAAGAACCCGGCAGAGAGGACATTTCAGTACGTTCTGGGATGAAGGGAACTGGCTAAATGGTTGACAATAACAAGCGAGGTGGGTTTTAACATTTATCTACCCAGCCCAATGAAGCTCACCTATTTTTAACTTAGTATTATAGGTAGGACTTTCCAGGCAAGAAATGTGCCCAGGAACATCCCTGTAACTCCCAAGAAAGAAACTTTATTACGGATGTGTTACGTGCCCAGCGCAGGTACTTCCATATATGACCCTAATATGCGTTTAGTCCTCACAGTGTATCTTCAGGCTTTATTTAAGTCTACTTTACAAATGAGGATGCCAAGACTCGGGATAGGCTGCGTTGTCCAGTCTAACATCTCGTAAAAGCCACTGCGTGTGCATGAGCTCTTCAATACCCTAACCCCGAAACTTTAAATCACCCTCGCTCAACCTCACCTGCTTACCTCCCTCCTTGCAGGCATCTGCTACTCCTCCTTCCCGCGTCCCCGCCCCAGGCCCCAGTAAAGCCAGTAAAAACTAGATCTTAAGGCTTACGCCTAAAGATGCTCACTCACCCAATTGCTCCTCACGGGCTTGAAAAGCCTTTGCCACCCACCCTGTCCGTAGCCCCGAGCTTCTCAAAAGAGCCGGCACAGAGCATTCTCCCAAGGCTGAGGTCCTCGTCGCCCGCAGGGCGGTGACGGGGTCGGGACGTAGATTCCGGGAGCGGACACCTGCAGGGGAGGGCCCGGCAGGGGGTCCCGCCTCCGCGCGGCCGGGCGCGCCGCCGCGAACTACGCTTCCCAGGC